>JAJPUD010012009.1:39639-51433 GCA_023553655.1 Myrmecobius fasciatus
AGTATTGTCATTTTTATTATATTCGCTCAGCCTACCCATGAGCACGTGATGTTTTTCCAATTGACTAGATCTGACTTTATTTGTGTGGAAAGTGTTTTGTAGTTTAGTTCATATAGTTCCTGACTTGTCCTTGGCAGATAGATTCCCAAATATTTTACACTATTAACAGTTATTTTGAATGGAATTTCTTTTTGTATTTCTTGCTGCTGAACTTTGTTGGTAATATATAAAAATGCTGATGATTTATGTGGATTTATTTTGTATCCTGCAACTTTGCTAAAGTTGTGAATTGTTTCTAGTAAATTTTTAGTTGAGTCTCTAGGGTTCTCTAAGTATACCATCATATCATCTGGAAAGAGTGATAATTTGGTTAACTAATATCATCTTGCTTGCCTTCTCAGTGGGCACATGAGGGATGGAAGGTGAGAGAGAGAATTTGGAACTCAATATTTTAAAAAATAAATGTATAAAATAGAAAATACCCAAATAAATGTATTAAGGTTACCACTTTCAGGACTCTGCTCATCTTCTTTAAAAAAATCAGAGAAACTATATTTTCAAAGAACAAATTATGAAGTGTATGAATATAAGAACTGTATCAAGGAACCAAGCTCTACAGAATTGTTGGAAAATAAAACACCCTGTCTGAACCCACCACCCCATCAACCAATAGTCATATACTATAACTGTTCCTGGTTAAATAAGAATCTTGCTTATGTATATGGAGATCAGTGCTTTCTGTAAATGTTTTTAGTCCTTTAAAAACTTGGAAAATATGAGTTGGATGGTATAAAAGAATAGCAGTTATTAGATCTCCATTTATTCAACAAGAATATTTGCAAAGTCTCCTTTGTACTACTATTACTCAATTTTAAGACTCATCATCTGACTCAACTTTATTTATTAAATAATTTATATGGATAACTATGTTGTAAACACACATCTAAAATGAAGTTATAGTTTTGTGTGCATGTGTGTATGTGTATATATGTGTGTGTATATGTGTGTGTAATTCTCAGGAGGGGTCCAGTTGCAAGATATCCTTGGTATTGGTTATTGAACAACATTTGAATATACTCTCATAATATTTTTTTCCAAACTCAAAAGATGTAAAATGCATATCTATACTAAATTAACACTGGACATTCTTTGAAAATAATGCTTACTGTTAACATGATAATAGTAGGATTCCAATCAATAGTACTTGTGTACAATGGCTTCAAAAAAGTATCATTGTATATATTTATATACTCAAGGCCTACACAACTCCTAGCACAATGGGTACTGAATAAATATTTTATTTATTTATTTATTCATCAATTCATGATGCCTCATTTTATCTTACACAACTTGGTAAATTTATATTGAACAATAATTATTTTTGCTCACTTCAATACAGATGAAAGGGGAAAAAAGGGAAGGTATAGCAATTTAATTTTTATAAGAGGAAATCATGGCTGCAGAAATCTTTAGAGTTCCTTTAGAGATTAAATTCATGGGTACATAGGAGTACTAATAGACATAATCTATTTAGACTTGTAAGACTTCAAGGGATTTGTTATTTAATTGCATCAGGTCTTCTCCCAAATATAGTAAATCACTATAAAAATACTATATTTATCTAAATTTATGCTACACTTATATCTATATAGCATATTTATACTATATTTATCACTATACTAAATACAGTGATCAGGTGACCCTACCAACTAATGATTAAAATCCTTGCACGTCCAGGTTAACTATATTTACGAGTGTCAGTGAACGTTCCTCCCAGGCTTTATATTCCCCCTCAAAAAAACCCCCAATAATTTGATGGTCAAACTTCTGGTGGTAAACCTTTCTAAACTTAGGTTTGTTGTCAGATAACAGAAACCTAGTACATTCTTGAGATTTTGCTCAAAGTCTTTCTCTTTTGGTAGGTTAGTGAGGAATTAAAGTTTTCTGGAAAAACTTTTGAGAGCTTTCACATTGACATGCAGGCATTTTTTTTCTTTTGATATTTGAAGAGTTTTCTCAATTTTGACATCTGTAAAGTTTTCAACAAGTCTTAATATGTTATTCCAAAGGTTAATAGACAAAAGAGTCGACATAATACCGGTTGTAAAATTTTGTCACATTTTATTTTTTGTTCCAATGAGAGTTTTCTAACAATAGTCAGTTCTTGTGATGTAAAAATATAAATATTATTCCCTGTTCTCCATCCATCCTAAAATAAGTGATTAAAATTATCTCATTCAGTATTTGGAAAAGTGCTTTAAAGAAAGAAAGGCCCAGAAAAATCAAGTTTACAGATAACATTAAGATCTCGGTAGTGAAAGACCACACTTATAAGGATTACCTATAGGAAGATATTAAAAGATTATCTGAACAGCCATATGTAAGATACAGTTAATACAGGTATGCAAATGTCAGAAGAAGAAAATAATTTTACCAGCAGACACTAAAAGGACGTTAAGATTGTTATCCATACAATTAAAACATGAATTTGAATCAGCATAGAACAGAATCATAGATATAAAGCTGGAAGAGATCCCATAAATTATCTTGCTATTTCTTGTTGAGTCATTTTTCACTTATATCCAAGTCTTTTTGACCCCATTTGGCTTTTTTTTAAACTGAAGACACTACCGTGATTGTCATTTCCTTCTCCAGCTCATTTTACAGAGGAGGAAACTTCACAAAACAGGGTAAGTGTCTGAGATCAGACTTGAACTTACAAAGAAGAATATTTCTGACTAATGATCTAGCAGTCTACTCACTGTACAAGCTAGCAGCCTACACGTTATTTAGTGCAGTCCTTCCATTTTATAGTTAAGGAAATTGAGGACTAAGGAGCTTATGTTATCTTTACAAAGTCACAAAAGTAGTAATTGCCAGGATTTAAATCCATGCCCTTTTATTACTACAATACATAGTGGACAGCAGGATTGCTTTAGAATCAGAAACAGAGATGACTTCAAGTCCTAATTCTGACTGTTAGAAAATTCTTTAACGTCTTTGGACTCCCAGGCAAATATATAAAATACAATTCAAAATAATTACATTCAGAACATTGAATAGCACATTGATAGACCTACCTTCTAGAGCCAGAATTCTTTATACTGATAAAATCACAAGCCTGTACTCTTACAAACAATAAATAATACATGGATCAAAGTACAGTCACCACCATCAGAAGGCAAAGCAGATGGCCTTTTTTTTCCTTTCTGCTTCCCTACATTAGGATGTTATAGTGTATGTAACATGTGTTACAGCAGGGATTCCTTCTGTGTTCTGCTGTTGTACTGAATTGCCACTGAGGTCCCTTCCAAATCTCAAATTCTGTTATTCTGAGATAAATTAACTTGTCTTTTTACAACTTCTTCCCCTTCCACAGAATTCTTGATGTTCATTTTAAATAAATTTCACCAATAAAAATGTGTGTAAGTGAGAAAAAATGAAAGAGGTGGAAATCTGTATTGAATTGCTTTGGGATACACACCCTTGGATAAATCTGAGCTCCGTAAACCTTCCTGGGGATAACTTATATAAAATGAGAAAGGACAGAAAAGAGGCAGGTGAACTTTAGTGTGGAAACATAATACAAAAAATAACTCATCTTGGGTGATCAACTAAAATTAAGAACAAAGATCACAAATTTATCATTGATTTTTACATGAACAATATTGTTGAATGTGCTACTATGGTGAAAGGGTATTAGAAATCAAAAATTCTGCTAAGCTCAGAGTAAGATGGCAGGGTAGACAGGTTTTTGAGCTCTTATTGGCCTTCTTGACTACAGATCTAGCCTCTGAATGGTTTTTGGAATGACAGAACCCACAAATATTTGGAATGTAACAAATTTCCAGCAAAGGATATTTTTGAAGAACTCCAGGAAAAGATTATTCAATCAGGCAAAGGAGAGGCAGCCCAGGAGAGACAGCCCAGAGCAGGCAGAGTATAGGGAGGCCCATGATGGAGAGGTCTCTGGGCACTGAGGGAATCTCCTGGTAGGCTCTTAATCAAAATACCTTAGCATTGGCTACTGTTCTGCTCCAGAAGCCAGGGGTGACTATTTGTGAGACCACAAATGCAACTACAGAAGGCAAATAGTGAGCCCCTAGACCCCAGCATAACAAGCAGGACTTGGCCATATTCACCTAGTATAGGAACAAGTCAGCAACACTGGCCCTAGGGTAATATGAAGCTGCTGTTGCCTATAAAGGAAGCTTGGGACAATGTCCCACTTGCCCTAAGAGCAAACCTCAATTTTTTAAAATAAGCAAAAAAAGCAAAAAGGCAAAAAGAGCTCTGACCTGATTGTTGGAGGGGATGTGGGAAAACTGGGACACTGATACATTGTTGGTGGAACTGTGAACAGATCCAACCATTCTGGAGAGCAATTTGGAACTATGATCAAAAAAGTTATCAAACTGTGAATACCCTTTGACCCAACATTGTTTCTATTGGACTTATATCCTAAAGAGATATTAAAGGAAGGAAAGGGACCCATATGTGCAAAAATGTTTGTGGCAGCCCTTTTTGTAGGGACTAGAAACTGGAAACTGAATGGATGCCCATCAAGTGGAAAATGGCTGAATAACTATGGTATATGAATGCCATGGGATATTATTGTTCTATAAGAAACAACCAGCAGGATGATTTCAGAGAGGCCTGGAGAGAATTGCATGAACTGATGCTGAGTGAAATGAGCAGAAACAGAAGATCATGGCTCTCTTCAAAAATGAGATGTTTCAAACCAGTTCCAGTTGCTCAGGGATGAAGAAAGCATATACACTGAGGGAGAAGCCTGTGGGATATGAGTGTGGACCACAACATAGCATTTTTATGCTCTGTATTGATGTTTGCTTGTATTTTGTTTTCCTTCTCACTTTTTTTTCTTGTAGATCCGATTTTTCTTGTAGAGCAAGATAACTGTATAAATATGTATACATACATTTGATTTGTCATGTATTTTAACATAATTAACATATAGTAGACTACCTGCAATCTAGGGGGGATAGGGAGAAGAAGGGAAAAATTTAGAACAGAAAGCTTTGCAAGGGTCAGTGTTGAAAAATTACCCATGCATAGGTTTTGCAAATAAAAAGCTTTAATTAAAAAAAAACTATCCCTGCATATATTTTGAGAAAATAAATAGCTATTGTTATAAAAAATAAATTTATATATATAAAAGAAATAGCAAATTTCATCCTTACTTTTAAAAATCATAAGCTATACATAATGGGATTTTTTTTTTTATTCAGGGGAATGGTCATATCATTGACCAGTGATCACTATTGTAGGAGAATTTCTGTTAAAGAAACTCCATTTACCAACGCAGGGCAGTGACTATTCATCAAATTTAGGCAAGTATCCCATACCAAAATAAGGTCAAAATCAGTATATGATTTGAGCATAAAGGTTGACACATAAACAAATTAAGAGATAAAGGGTTAATTTACTTATCAAATCTTTGGAGAAGGGAGAAATGCATGACCAAAGAAGAACTACAGAACATTATGAAAGGCAAAATGGGCAACTTTGATTACATTAAATTAAAAAGATTTTGCACAAGCAAAACCAATAGAAACAAGCTTGTAAGTTAAATACAAAGCCGGGAAAAAATCTTTTCAGCTAGTATTTCTGATAAAGGTCTCATTTCTTAGATATATATATAGAAATGTGTCAAATTTATAAGAATACAAGTCATTCTCCAATTGCTAAATAGTCAAAGGATTATGAATAGGCAATTTTCAGATGATGAAATTAAAGCCATTTATAGTTTTATGAAAAAATGCTCTAAATCTCTATTTATTGGAGAAATGCAAATTAAAACAGCTCTGAGGCACCAACTCATACCTCTCAGATTAGCTAAGATGACAGGAAAAAATGATAAATGTTGGAGGGGATGTGAGAAAATTGGAACACTAAAACATTGTTGATAGAATTGTGAAATGCTTCTGGAAAGCAACCTGGAACTATGCTCAAAGGGCTATGAAACTATGTATACCTGTATGTATACCAGCTATGCCACTACTGGATCTGTATCCAAAGTAAATCATAAAGGAGAGAAAAAGAAGCACATTGCAAAAATGTTTATAACATCTCTTTGTGGTAGCAAAAAAAATGGAAAAGTAGTGGATGCCCATAAGTTGGGGAATGCCTAAACAAATTGTGGAACAGGAAGATAATGAGTTATTACTGTTCTATAAAAATGATGAACAAGGTGATTATAGAAAGACCTGGAAAGATTTACATGAAATGATGTGAGTAAAACAACCAGGACCAGGAATACATTGTACAAAATAAAAGCAAGAATGCATGATTATCAACTATGACAGACTTAATTCTTCTCAGCAATTCAGTGATGCAAAGCAATCCCATTAGATTGGAGCAGAAAATGCTATGAGCATCCAGAAAAAAACCCATGGAGATTGAATGTGAATCAACATATGCTATGTTCACTTCTTCTTTGTGTGTTTTTTTTTATCTCTCCCAGGGTTTTTCATTTTAGCTCTGTTTTTTTTTCTCTCCCAATATGTGTATTAAAAATAAATTTTGGGGTCAGCTATGTGACACAGTAGATAGAGCACCAGCCCTGAAGTCAGGAGGACCTGAGTTCAAATTTGGTCTCAGACACTTAACACTTCCTAGCTGTGTGACCCTGGGCAAGTCACTTAACCCCAATTGCCTCAAGAAAAAATAAATAAATAAATAAATTTAGGCAAGTATAATAGAATTATGTTTATGGTCAGTCACTAAGAGAATAAATCACTTGCTTAGAGCCAATCAATATATTTCAAACATGGATTTTAACCTCAATGTTTCTTTATATCTAAGCTAGCTTTCTATCCACTCCACTTTGCTGCATCTCTGTACCTGGAACACAAGTCTGATTATCCCATACCAGTAAGACACAAACAGATACAGAGATAAATTAGGAAAAGGCAATACAAATAATTAAACATAAGAATTTCTGTGAAATTAGGGAATAAAATAATATGTTTCAGGGAGTGGAGCCAAGATGGTGGTGGAGAGACATATATTTTTCTGAGCTTTCCACATATCCCTCAAATTAGCAGCAAATTAAGCTTCTGGACTGATTTTGGAATGACAGAACCTACAAATGTGTGGAGTGTAACAAATTTTCAGCAGAAGATAATCAGAAAAATCTTCAGAAAAGATCTGTTTCAATCAGGCATAGAGGGAACAGGCAGCCCTCAGAACCCCAAGCACAGAAACCCCAAGCACAGAGATCCAGGACAGTGTGGGCTCTGTGAGCCAGGGAACATATCTGGAGGAAATCTACAGCAGTGTTGGCTACTCTGTCCTAATCACAATCCTGTAAATCAGCAGGATAGCTGTAACACATGCAACACAAATACAAAAGGCAAATAGAGAGCCCTAAACCCCAGAATATCAGGACCTAGTCACATCCACCCAGCAGCAGAAGTTAGTCAGCACTGACCCAGTGCAGCCACTGTTGCCTGTAGAGGAAGCTTGGACAATCTCCCCTTTGCCCTAAAAGCAGACTTAAATCATTTAAAAAGGAGAAAAAAAGCAAAAAAGAACTCTGACTATAACCATCTGTGGAGAAAGAGAAGAACAGATTTCAAATTCTGAGGACACTAAAAGCAGATTGTCTCTAGATGAAGCCCCAAAGGATGATATGTATTGGTCCCCAACTCATAAGGTTCTTTTGGAAGAATTCAAAAAGGATCTTAAAAAGAGTTAGAAGAAAAATGGGGAAAGGAAATAAGAACTTTGCAAGAGGATTTGGAAAAGGAAACAGAAATTATCTGAAGAAAACTCCTTATAAAACAGATTTAGTGAAATGGAAAATGTATATAACTCTTTACAAAACAGATTTGACAAGATGGAAAAAGAAAACAACTCCTTAAAAAACAGAATTGGTGAAATGAAAAAAAAAATCCATAGAACAAAACAACACATTTAAAAATTCAATTGGCTAAATACAAAAGGAACTGAAAGAGATAACTGAAGAAAATAATTCACTAAAAATTAGAACTCAAAAATGGAAATGAATCACTCAATGAGACATCAAGAATCAGTCAAACAAAACCAAAAAAAGTGAAAAAAAATAGAAGAAAATATAAAATACCTCACTGGAAAAGAACTGACCTAGAAAATAGATATAGGAGAGACAATCTCAGGATTATTGGACTTCCTGAAAACCATGATGATAAAAATAGCCTAAACATTATATTTCAGGAAATCATCAAGGAAAATTGCTTTGATGTCCTAGAACCAAAAGGTAAACAGCTATTGAAAATATTCAGTGATCACCTCCTGAAAGAGATTCCAAAATGAAAACTCCAAGAAATATTGTATGAAGTTATGTAATTATCAGACCAAGGAAAAAATATTGCAAGCATCCAGGAAAAAGCAATTCAAATATTGAGGAGCTACAATCAGGATTACCCAAGACCTAGCAGCTTCCACCTTAAAGAATTGAAGGGCCTGGAATTTAATATTCCAAAAGGCAAAGGAACTTGGATTTGTAGCCAAGAATCAACTATCTAATTAAATTGAAACTTATCTTTCAGGGAAGAAGATGGAAATGCAATGATACAAGTGAATTTCATTTATTTCTGATGAAAAGACCAGAGCTGAACAAAAAATGTGATCTCCAAATACAGAACTCAAGAGAAGCATAAAAAGATAAAAAGGAAAGAATTCTTGAGAACTATGTCTCTGTTGTGAGTATACTTAGAAAGTACTTATAGGTATAATTTTATTTTACTGTAATAATATAAAAAAAGAAACTAGAGAAAATCATAGAAACAATCAATAATTTCATCCAGGAGGATGACAGTAATGAAACAACATACCAAAATTTGTGGGATACGGCCAAAGTGGTTATGAGGTAATTTTATGTCTCTAGACTCTTACTTGCATAAAATAGAGAAAGAGAAGTTTAATGAATTGGGCTTATTATTTAAAAAGCTAGGAAAAGAACATGTTAAAACCCTCAATTAAATATCAAATTGGAAATTCTGAAAATAAAAGAGGAAATAAAATTGAAAATAGGAAAATCATTGAATTAATAAATAAAACTAAGAGTTGGTTTTTATGAAAAAACCAACAAAATAGATAAGCCTTTAGTTAATATGATTACAAAAAGGAAAGAGGAAAATCAAATTGTTAGTCTCAAAAATGATAAGGGAGAACTTTCCACCAATGAAGAGGAAATTAGAGCAATAATTAGGAGTTACTTTGCCCAACTTTATGCCAACAAATTTGATAATCTAAATGAAATAAAAGAATATCTACAAAAACATAGATTGCCCAGGTTAACAGAAAAGGAAATAATTTAAATAGCCCCATTTTAGAAAAAGAAATAGAACAAGCTATTAATCAACTCCCTATGAAAAAATCTCCAGGGCCAGATGGATTGACATGTGAATTCTACCAAATATTCAAAGAATGATTAATTCTAATACTATATAAACTATTTGAAAAATAGGGAAAGAAGGTGTACTACCAAATTCCTTTTATGATACAGATATGGTGCTGACAGCTAAATCAGGTAAGATGAAAACAGAGAAAGAAAACTATAGACAAATTTCCCTAATGAATATTGATGTAGTGCTCGCTTCGCCAGCACATATACTAAAAATTGGAACAATACAGAGAAGATTAGCATGGCCCCTGTGCAAGGATGACATGCAAATTCATGAAGCGTTCCATATTTTTTGCAAATAAAAATTTTTAAATTTAAAAATTAAAAAAATTATATTGATGCAAAAATCTTGATAAGATACTAGCAATAATATTACACAAAGTCATTCCCAGGATAATACACTATGACCAAGTAGGATTTATAAAAGGAATGCTGGGCTGGTTCAATATTAGGAAAACTATTAGCATAATTAACTATATTAATAACCAAACTAACAAAAATCATATGATTATCTCAATAGATAGAGAAAAAGCATTTAATAAACATCCATTTCTATTAAAAACACTAGAGAGTATAGGAATAAATGGGCTTTTCCTTAAAATGATCAGTAGCATCTATTTAAAACCATCAGCAAGCATCATATGTAATGGGGACAAACTAGACCCATTCCCAATGAGATCAGGAGTGAAAGAAGGCTGCCCACTATCACAATTACTATTTAATATTGTATTAGAAATGTTAGCTTTGGCAATAAGAGAAGAAAAAGAGATTAAAGGAATTAGAGTAGGTAATAAGGAAACCAAATTATCACTCTTTGCAGATGACATGATGGTAAACTTAGAGAACCCTAGACTCAACTAAAAAACTGATAGAAATAATTCACAATTTTAACAAAGTTGCAGGACACAAAATAAATCCACACAAATCATCAGCATTTTTATATGTTATCAACAAAGTTCAGCAGCAAGAGATACAAAAAGAAATTCCATTCAAAATAACTGTCAATAGTATAAAATATTTGGGAATCTATCTGCCAAGGAAAAGTCAGGAACTATGCGAACTAAACTACAAAACACTTTCCACACAAATAAAGTCAGATCTAGTCAATTGGAAAACATCAAGTGCTCATGGGTAGGCTGAGCAAATATAATAAAAATGACAGTACTACCCAAACTAATTTACTTATTTAGTACCATACCAATCAAACTCCCAAGAAATTATTTTACAGATCTAGAAAAAATGGTAGCAAAGTTCATTTGGAAGAACAAGAGGTCAAGAATCTCAAGGGAATTAATGAAAAGAAAAGGCTGATGAAGGCAGCCTTGATGTGCCAAATCTAAAATTATATTATAAAGCAGCAGTCATCAAAACCATTTGGTACTGCTTAAGAAATAGAGCAGTCGATCAATGGAATAGGATTGCATCATAAGACAAATCAGGCAATAACAATAGAAGTCTAGTGTTTGATAAACCCAAAGACCCCAGATTTTGGAATAAGTGCTCACAATTCCACAAAAATTGCTGGGAAAACTGGAAACTTGTATAGAAGAAATTAGGGTTTGACCCACACCTAACACCATATACCAAGATAAGATCTAAATGGGTTCATGATTTAGATATAAAAAGTGATGTTATAAGCAAATTAGAGGAACATAGAATAGTTTACCTCTCAGACCTATGGAGAAGGAAGGAATTTGCATCCAAAAAAGATTTGGAACTTTTAATTGAACACCAGATAAATAATTTTGATTATATTAAGTTAAAAATTTTGTGTACAGGGGAGCAGAGCCAAGATGGCGGAGTGAAAACATGACTCTCTGCATCCTCCTCCGATCTTCTCTCAAATCAACAATAAAATAAGCCTCTGAACTGATCTTCAATTCAATGAATCCAGAAATATTTGGACACTGCTTTCAGATATCTCTGAAGAACTTCATATCAGGTTTGTTTACCTCAGACAGAGGGATAAACAGTGGAATAAGTGCAGGCTGGGAGTGAGGGTGGGACTCAGCTCCTTGCGGCAGAAACTCCAAACTCCAAAATCCAAACACCTGGAGTTCATCTGAGGCACTCAGGATACTCTTCCCTGATTGAGGGCAGGTGTTATGGCAGACTTGCCTTGTTTGAGGAGTAATTTGGACTTACTCCCAGCCCCCACCAGCCCAGCAACTTAAATTAATTCACAGAATTTCCCCAGGGCAAAGACCTTCATCCCCCCATTTTTCCCAGCCTTAAAGAGACATCCACACAGTCTAAAAAAATGCAGAAGCAAAAGAGAGCTCTCACCATAGACAGATTCTATCGAGAGAAAGAAGGGCTGACACCAGATCCTGAGGTACCTTTAGACAAAACTTCAGAGGAAGTTATTAAGGACCATCACTGGTC
>JAJPUD010012010.1:0-20306 GCA_023553655.1 Myrmecobius fasciatus
TGATGCTGAGTGAAATGAGCAGAACCAGGAGATCATTATACACGGCAACAACAGTACTATATGACGATCAATTCTGATGGACATGGCTCTCTTCAACAATGAAATGTTTCAAACCACCTCCAATTGTTCACTGAAGAAAGCCATATACACCCAGAGAGAGGGATGTGAAATGTAGACCACAACGTAACATTCTCATACTCCTTGATTGATGTTTGCTTACATTGTGTTTCCTTTATCTGATATATTTTTTGTGTAGATAAGATTTTTCTTGCACAACAATGATGTTTGGAAATATGTATACATATATTCGATTTGCCAATATTTTAACATAATTAACATGTAGTGGATATCCTGCCATCTAGGGGAGGGGTGGGGAGCTGGGGGGAAAAATTTGTAACAGAAAGCTATGTAAGGGTTATTGTTGAAGAATTACCCACAGATATGTTATGCAAATAAAATTTAAAAAAGAAAAAAATAAAATGATCTCTCAAGAAAAAAAAAAGGTAAGAATAAGTTCAAAAATCAATTGTTCATGTCCAGGCAAGCTAATATAATAAAAATGACATTCTGCCTAAAAATAAATAAATAAATAAATAAATTATTGGGAAAATATTTACAAGAAGTTTTTGTAACAAAAATCCTATTTTCAAGATATGTTAAGAATTGAATCAAATGTATAAGACTAGGCTAAGCTTACTTAATTAATCTCTACTTTTTTGTTCATTGTTCCCTTTGAGATTTGTATTCTTCTTGTGAATTTTGTTATACTTTTTTCCTTAGTCCTATAAAGAAATCTTTTGGTTATTTATTTTTTATGGCATTGTATAAGTAAATTAATTTGAGTAGCACTGTCATTTTTATTATATTCATTCATCCTTCCCATAATCAATGAATATTTCTCTAATCATTTAAATTTATTTCTATAAATAGAGATTAGTAGTTATATTTAATTCAATTCTTGTGTTTATCTTGGTAGAACTATTTTTTACCTTCTATAGATATTTTAAATAGAATTTTCCTTTCTATCTGTCTTTGCTGGGTTTTATTATTATTAAATAGAAATATCAATGATTTTGTGCATTTATTTTATATCCTTTGCTAAAATTGTTTAGTTAATTTTAAATTTATTCTAACAATTTTTGTAAGTACGCTATTACACTATTATATCATCTGCTAGAGCAATAATTTTGTTTCTGCTTTACCTATTTTTATTCTCTCAAGTTTTTTTTTTTCTTGTCTTGTAGCCATATCTAACATTGATTAGAAATAGTGACAATAAATACACTTCTTTCATAACTGACCTTATTGGAAAGTACTCTATTTTATCTCCATTACACTTCATTTAGATTTCTATTATTTTCAGGAAGTTCTACTTATTTATAAATTTTCTAGTGATTTTAATAGAAAAGAATGTTGGACTACATCAATGTTTCTTTTTTTCCTGCATCTATTATGTTTTATTGTTTTTGTCATGGATATGATCAAATAAGTTTACAGTTAACCAAATAGTAAAACCAACCCCAACCTGGTTATAGTATATATATTTGTGATTTTTTTTTTTTACTGTCTTACTAATGTTTTGTTCAAGAATTTTGATATCAATGTTTAGGAACTTGATCCTAACCAACATTAGGAACATTGGTCCATACTTTTCTTTTTTCTGTTTTTATTCTTCCTGGTTTATAAAATATAGCTCTATATGCTCAGTAGAAAGAATTTGGTAGAATCCTGTCTTTTATCATCTTTTCAAGGTATTCAATATTTGAATTAATTGTTTTTTGAATGTTTGAAAATATTCATTTTTAATCCATATGTTTCACTCCCTCCTTCCCCCATCCCTTCTGAGGAATTCATTGGTGGATTGTTCAACTTCTTTCTTTGAGTTTAGCATATTAAATTTTCTTTTTTTCTTGATGATTTGGATATTTTGAATTTTTGTAAATATTAATTCATTTCATTAAGGATGTTGGTTTTCTTGACATATTTGGACAAAAATTGTTTTTAATAATATTTTATTTCTTCTTTATTAATTGTAAACTCTTTGCATTTCCAATGTATTTCCAATGTTTCCTCTGCTTTTTTTTCTTTTTTTAAGTTCAAATTAATTAATAGGGGTTTTTTTTGTTTTTAAAAAATAGTTTCTAGTTTTATTTAATAATTCTTTTCTAAATTTTCAATTTTTGTTAATCTTTTTATTGATTTTCAAGATTTCTATTTTGGTCTTTATTTGGCATTTTTAAATTAGTTAACTTTCTAGTGAATGTTTTTTCTACTTTCACTTTAATTCATTAATCTGTTCTTTCTGTCTTTTTTACTTAATTAAAATTTTTAGAGATGCAAATTTTATCTTAAGGACTGGCTTATCTATATCCTAAAAATTTTAGCAAATTGTTTTATCATTGCTTTAGGTTTTATGGGATCCTCTTGATTTTTAACATATTTTTCAAAGGCAAATCAATATAATTCTTATTGAATTGTGGTCAGTGGAAGAAATTCATCATATCTTGATTTTCTCCAGTTATGTTTTTATGTCATAATGCATACTTATTTTTTTGTAAATTGAATATGTACACTTGAGATATCTGTATACTCCCATTTTCATTCAATAATCTCTAAAGGTCTATCATATCTAAATTTTTTTTTAATTCTATCCAGGTCCTTAACTTCTATTCTTATAAATTTGTTCCTTGTATATCTTAGAAATTAGAACATTATCAGAGAACCTTGGTACAAAAATGTTTCCCAAATAACTATTTTCCTTCTAATTTTAGTGGTGAATATATTTCCACAAGCATACACTATCTTCCTGGCTTTTCTGATTTTTTTTTAAATTAGCAGACACATTTATGATGTTTATTAGTACTTAGGATGGAACCTTGAATGATCTTGATGTGCAAATATGCCTTTTGTTGTGAAAAAACCTTTAGGGTCATGTTTTGTTCTATATTGAATGATTTGTTGTAATTGACAAGCTATAAGCACAATGAAATATCACATTCTTTCAATTAACTGTTAAGTGATTCATTACTGAAAATCACTTATGAAAAATCTGTTTTGTTCCTACTGACATGCTAATAGAAAATGTTCTTAATTAGTATATAGATGACTTTCATAAAGATCTTTTATAGAAGGGACAGTAGACATATAAGTCAGTAGTTCCTCTTTATCATTTTCTTTGTGTATTAATAATATCCATGATTTTTCCTATATCTTTTTATCCATCACAAATACATTGCATATTAGCTTCTTAATACCCTCATAATTATATCTCTTCTAGAAAAGAACAAGATACTTATTCCAACTTTGTTTCTCTCCCTGTCATAATACTTTTTAAATACCACTTAGACTTCTATAAATAAAATAAATATGACTGTGATATTTGGGTCAAGTGTGATATGAAAAACAGACCATTAACATCATTTTTGTAAAATTTCCCCCATTTTTCTTTACTTTATAATACCTTTAGTCTCATCTTTAAATTTAAATTTAAACAGAGAAAAAAATTGATTAGTTAGATATCATGTCCAATTTTCTTTAAACAGGTTTGATTCTCCACTAGTTATCTCTAGGATGATGATGATACCTCTTTTAACTGGGCATCGTTCTTCTCATAATGAACGTATACACCTCTGTGTGTGCATGTGTATGTGTGTCTATGACTTTGGTGACTCATAAAAATTTCCTTAAATTCTGTGGTTCCTCATCCCTAGAAGCTCTTTGCCTGCAAGAGTTCCAGCTAACAATTGTCACAAGTAATTCCCATTCTGAAGCCTGAGGCCAAAACTCATGACTCAGACATCTCCTAAGCAAGCAGTGATATCCCAGACACATTGGTTTAATCTTTGACTTGAATGCAATTAAAGTAAATTCTTGGATTACTTTGAAACTTCATCACAGATTCTTAAAATGCTGAGAGATCTGCTAACACTTCCTTTGAATCTCATGCAGTGCAGCACTGTTTCAAATAGGACCCTACTCTCCAATAGACCCTAGAGAGTATATTTCCTGATCCTAGTGAGAAAACACAAAGCATAGGGGAAAAAAAGTGGTTCACTCCCATCTATAGGGGTAATATCCTTTAGAACCTGTTGTCACACTTGTTAAGTGCTCTGCAAAGGCAGTTAATACTCATTGCCAGTATTGTAAACAAATTCAGCCAGCTGAGACAGCCACATGTACAGACCATATTTGGAACAGGTCATTTCCATATTATAAGTCTTTGATGATCATAGTTCCTTATGTGAGGTATATAGAAAGATACTACTTTAGTATGTTATCCTAATGCACAGACACAACCACTATGAGATTTGATACATGCAGCTGCAATTATGTAAGTGTTCTTCTTAGCTATTTGAGAGGCAACATTCCTTTACCTGTCCATTCAAAACTAAAATTATGGAAAAGTCGGTAATTTGAAGAAGTAGATGTGAAAGACTCTTTTTTGCCATCTGCACAACATGAGGAGACTTGGTACATATTCTGACAATGGCATTTGTTTTCACCTGATACAAATCATTTAATCTTAGTCTTAGTTTCCTCCACTATAAAATGAGGATAATGATATTTGCACTACTTACATTTTAGGGATCTTTTAAGGACAGTGCTTTAGAAAATTTGAACCATAATATGAAATGAGTTATTGTTCCCAGACAATATCTATGCCTCCCTCCCTAACCTAACTTCCAGTACCACAAATAAGAAAGAGCACAACAAAGTTTGGTCCTTTTTTGTTTTTATTCTTCTTGCATCCAAATGCTTTGAAGTATCCACCAGGAACAGACTTTGAAGAGGCTCCTAATTTGCCTCATGGAGCTTTGGGATTCTATGGAATGTACTTTACAAAAACAGCAACTTTGAAAGTGTCAAGAATGAACTCTCCTTCTTTCAGCTTTATTACCCTGTGATCGCTTGTAATGTAAAAGTTGTTCACACTTGTCATCAGAATGCATCAAGGGGAAAAACAAAATAATTACACAACTATACTTTGATCATGTTAAGCTGAGACTACTACTGGGATACAAGTTTCCTTTGCAAAATATTTTTTGAAGTGATTTTGGCTGATCAGCTTATTGAGGTGACCTGGGTATGCCATTATGAAAGTGAAAGGATCAGGGAAAGAGTATAGTTTGGGGGCCTGACAAGAGAATCTGGTTAAAGCTTTTATGAAGATGAAGTTCCATTACTGGCTGAGAATTGTACTTATATGAATAGGCATTCTTGCTCTGTCTTGGGATGAAATACAGTTCTAAATTTGGAACTATGCCCAAAGGGCTATGAAAATGTGCATATCCTTTGATCCAGCAGTGTTTCTACTGGGCTAATATCCCAAAAAGATTTTAAAGGAGGGAAAGAGACATACATGTGCAAAAATGTTTGTGGCATCCCTTTTTGTAGTGGCAAGAAGCTCAAAACTGCATGGATGTCTTTCAGTTGGAGAATGCCTGAATAATTTATGATATATGAATGTTATAGAATGTTATTGTTCTATAAGAAATAATCAGCAGGATGATTTCAGAGAGCCGTGTGGGTACTGAGTGTTGGTCACAGCATAGCATTTTCACTCTTTTTGTTGTTGTTTGCTTGCATTTTGGTTTCTCTCATTTTTTTCCTTTTGTGATCTTATTTTTCTTGTGCAGCAAAATAATTCTACAAATATGTGTGCATGCATTGCATTTAACATATATTTTTAGCATGTTCAACATATATTGGATTATTTGCTGTCTGGGGGAGAAGCGGGGAGAAGGGGGGAATTGGAACACAAAGTTTTGCAAGGGTCAGTGTTGAAAAATTGTCCATGCATTTGTTTTGAAAATTAAAAGTTTTAATAAAAAAATAAAATTCAGTTCTAGTCTATCATCTAATATAGTAATACTACATTTATATGGGGAATAGTGACCAAAATAATATTCAAAAAGCCTATGTAATTTATTCTGGAATTCTGAAAATATTCTGAAAGGAAAAGTCAGGGAAATTTGGAACACAAGATTTTATAAGGCTAAATGTTGAAAACTATCTTTGCATGTATTTTGAAAATAAAAAGGATATATATATGTATATGGAAGGTGAAGGAAAAAACTATGCTTAAAGTTATTAGCATCAACTATGAATACTAGTCCTGTAAATACTGAATATTGATTTGGGTAAAGGCATGGAAAACATGCTTAGAAAATGTGTAGATAAGGGAAAAAATATAGAAATAATTACTAATATGTAATTGACAGAATCAAGAATCAAAATTATCTCAACACACCAAAGCTCTGGGATTTGACACCAATTAAATGAAATTAAACAATAATAAAAGTGAAGTCCTGTACTAGGATGCAGGGATAGAATTAAGTGCATAAGTATGTAATGAGAGAAATTTGAGTTGATAGCAATTCCTATAAAAAAGAGCTGGGTTTTTAATTAACTTAATGATAATATGTGATGTGATTATTTTGTTTTTTAATTTGAAAAAACTCATACTACACATACATATAAATAACATCAATTAATAATAAATATAAATATAAATAAAAGCCATCTCTAAATAATGCAATGAAGTAATGCAAAGACTTTAAGACGAGGGTCTTATAGGTCACATAATCCAATTCTTTTTATTTTGTAGATGAAGAAACTAAGGCCTCAATGGGATAAAGTTAGTTAGTATCCTAGATCTTTATATATAAGAGCATGAGAGATTGGGAGGTAGAAGAGCTTTCAAAGATCATCTAGCCCAAAACTGCCAACTTACAAATAAGGAAATTATAGACCAAAGGGGTCAAGTGAGGCAGGTAGGTGACAGTGAGAAGAGAAATCTCAGACATTTACTAGCTGTGTGACTCTGGGCAAGTCACTTAACTGATTTCTATCTCAATTTCCTCATCTATAAAATAGAAACATAATAACATATATATATAAAACTATAAAATGGTATATGTCTCAAGATGGTTATGAGGAAGAAATGAAATAATATTTATAACATACTTAGTACAGTGCTCAGCACATAGTAGCTACTAAATAAATGATTGTTTCCTTTTTCCTTTTTTCCTTTTCTCTTCCCTTCATTCTTTCCTTCTTTCTTTTTTTCCTTTTTTTTCCTTCTTCCTTCCTTCTGTTCAGTGACTTGCTCATGATAGCAATTGCCAGAACAAGGATTCAAGCCCAGGACTTCTGACTCCAAATCCAGTGTTTTTTCCACTACACCACTGCTGCCTCTATTGTATCACTGTACTTGATGCTATTCAGGTGACACCAAGAGTTCTCTTTTAAATTCGGGGGGGGGGCGCATTCCAAGAAAGACATTGACAAATTAAAATGTCTCCAACAAATCCAAAAGATAGTAGCTATGATGTGGAAGAATCTCGGAATTGTGTTATGTGAATGTGATGGGGGTTGTTGCATGCCTAGATCATCCAAGATGAAGTTACTCATGAGAAAAATGTTGGGGGTTCTACATGGAGACAGAATATGAGAGCTTTATTCAGATTTATAAAAGAGACAAATAGGAGACTGTTATTCCAAAGTTTAGACCCAGGACAGTTACAAAAGCATAGTTTTATGGACTAGTACATGAGGTAGTGAGCTTCCTAACATTGAAATAAAAACAACAATAACAATAAAAATAATAAATAATCAGGATTTATATAGTGACTTAAAATTTGCAACATGGTTGATTAATCTTACTCTTGGAGGTACATGGTGTCATTATCCTTATTTTAGAGATGTGGAAACTCAGACAAACAAAAACTAAATAACTTACATAGGTTTACATAGCTAGTAAATATCTGAAGCAGAATTTTCACTCTCCAAATTCCACATTTTGTTCATTATGTCACCTCGCTGATCAATGAAAATATTACAACAAAGGCTGAGGAGCAGCTAGATGGCACAGTGGATAGAGCACCAGCCCTGAAGTCAGGACTACCTGAGTTCAAATCTGGTCTCAGACACTTAACATTCCCTAGCTGTGTGACCCTGGGCAAGTCATTTAACCTTAATTGCATCAGCAAAAAGCAAAAAACAAACAAACAAACAAACAAAAACAAACAAAGGCTGAATCATTATCTGTTGGAAATATAGTAGAAAAGAGTCCAAGTTGGGAAGGAAATCAAGACTGGGCTCTCTCTGAGCTCAATTTACCTTTCCCTTAATTTGGTGATTTTTTTTGTTTGTTTCTCAATGACATTAAATAAATGAGAAATCACTACAATATTTTAAAATATACTCAGTTTACATGTTTTATTTCTATTTTCTTAAATTGGTCTTCTATTTCTAACATATGAAATGTTGTCAACTCTCCCCAGGAGAGAAAATTATTTGCACAAGCATCCCTCTTGGAATGATTTTTCTTCTCACCAGCTTAATCTGGAAAAGTTTGTTTCCTCCAAACTTCAGTCAACTGTAACTTCAAAAAGATATATTTCCTAATTCCTTGGGTTTTTAGTTCTCACTTTACTAAAAAAATTACATTTATTTTTTACTTATCCATGTACATGCTATTTTCTTCTATTAGAATGTAAGCACCAGTTTCTTAACTTAATCTCTGGAAAGGTAGCAGGGAAGGTGATGACCAGGAGAAAATATTTCTGATATCAACATTAAAACTAATGATAAAATGTAGTGCAATTTATAAAAGGTTGGATTTACATGGATGTTAAAAAAACATGACTAATTAGTAAAGCAAAGTACAAATGTAATAATATTGTAAATTTTCCAAGTGTATTAGAATTCTTCAACATATTTAAATTAAAATTTTGCTCAAATCCCACCACTTTCCTGACTAGTATATTCTTCTTTGACCATCTTTTCCTCAGAACACTTAGAATTATACATTAATTATAATATTGCCATGTATTCCTTTCAGTTCATTATCTAGATTCTAACTTTTTGAGGACAAAGACTTTGTTGTATACTTGTAGTGATACTGTACTTTCTTCTTCCTCTGCCTTCTCATAATGGTTTATATTATTTCTATTATATCTTTTCCATTCTGGATAACTTGCAAAGATGTATGTCAGGGATTTGATTAGCTATAGATGATGAACCATCTGTGGATCTCTTGTCAATTTGTGGTTGAATGAGGTCTAATCACTTTTTCTGTGTTACTTAAAAGATGGAACTAGAAAAACAGCATAAACAGAATAAGAACCATTTGCTGCCTTTTAAAAAAATTTTTGCACTATGGTAAGTCACACAATGTGTCAAAGAAATGATAAATTGTTCCTTCTCAGTCAGGATGGAGATTAACAGTGTATGACACTGAGCAGGAGTTCTCAGAAAGGAATGTAATGTTCAACAATATTTCATCAAAGCTTCCTTTTTTAACTCAAAACACAAATTTTGTTGCCAATAGAAGTCTATAAAGAATTAATTAGGTAACTTCACAAACAGTCAAAACTCAAAAATTTATCACTGTCAAGACCCATTTTCTCTTGTCAGATCTGAAGAATGGTTGTTAAGACACATGAGGCAAGGAAAATTTTAAGAGAAAGAGACTGTGCTTCATATTTGAGTCATTGGCCTGAGAATAGATTATAACCTGAGAACAAAGATATAACTTTGAAAAACCGAAGGAGAGGTCACCATAGTAAGTCCATGAACATAGTCTCAATGTAGAATGGTACAGAAAAAGAACATCACAGATTTATCCCTCCTCAATTATCTACTATCTTCCCTACAACTTCCATCTCTGTCTGTATGAAAACAGAAAGTGATAACAAAGCAACATTAATGTATGAATGAATGAAAAGCTGTTACATCCTAAGTACTTACTATATGCAAAGCTCTATGTCAAGAGAGCTGAAGATATAAGTAAAAAAGCAAAGATAGTCCTTGGACATAAAGAACTTACATTCTAGCAGGGAGACACAACATATAGGAGCAATGTCAGAGTTTAAAAATTGGAAATGGTGGGTAGGGGAGCAGAGATTCTTATTCAGAATTGCTTCTTATTTTTCACTGAATCAAGCTGCAATTACTTTTTCAGGACCATAGGTAAAATAAGGTAGGGTTTTTTTTAAATATTTCATTATTTTGATTGATGTTTTACAGTACATACATTTCCAGATATGTTTTCCCCTACTCAGGAAGTCATCCCTTCTATAAAACTTTTTTTTTTAAAAAAGAGAAAATAGTTTCTCAAGTTTTTTTTATACATAGGATTTTTTTAAAAACAACATTTATTATTTTTTTTTCATATTTCCCCAATTCTGTAAAGAAGAGAAAGAGGAATTTCTTTTTTCTAACTTTCCTCTGATTTCAATCTTGATCAATATAATTCCATGGCTTTCAATTCTTTTATTTTGCTATTTCTAGTTACATTGTTTCAGTTACCATATGTTTAATTTTCTTAATTCTACTACACTCTTCATCTGTTCATGTAAACCTTCACATGTGTCTCTAAATGCTTCACATCCATTATTGCTTATAATACAATATCACATCATATCCATGTACCACAATTCATTTATCCATTCTGGTATGAATCTCTTTTTATTTCAACTTCTTTTCTACCATTAAAAAAGTACTACTATGAACATTTTGGCATGTAAGGCATCTCTCTTTCTATCTTTAAATTTACTAAAATATATTTGCCCAACAGTTGAATTTCTGTATTAAAATAATTAAATTTAATTATTTTTTAAAAGTACAGTTCCAAATTGTTTTCTAGTGGAAAGAACTGAATTCAAGTTCTTCCTTTTTGACTTATTAGCTGTATGACTTTAAGCAAATCTTGTGGTCTCAATTTCCTTATTTGTCAAATATGGTTAAGGCATGGTTGTTATAAAAAAGCATAAATTTCATAATTCTTAATAAACGTAACAACATGTTTGTTTAAATAAATGAAATAAATATTCATTACTAATCATATGACACAAAATGCAACTCACATCATGCAAATGAATGAATAAATATTTTACTCAACTATATTATTCCATGGGAAATAGAGTCAAGAGAAGAGTCAAGGAGATTTGACAGCTGTCTTCAAGAGTTTGAAGAAAGAATAGACCTTTGTAGAAGGAAGAGACTTATTTCACCCCAGAGGGGAGAAATAGGAGCATTAGGTGGATGTTGCAAAGAGACAAATGTAAACTTCTTGTGAGGAAAAATTTTCTTAACAATTAGATCTGACTATAAGTATAATGTACTCCCTTAAGAATACATCCCCCCTTACTGAAGGTATCTAAGTAGAAATGAAATAACCATTTAAATGGTGGGTATTTTGTTGAAGTGATTCTTTATACAGTATTGGTTGAGCTAAATGGCCTTAGAGGTCTTTTCAAATCTGAAATTCAGTGTTGCTGTAAATCCCATTTTAAATATTCACCCAAGTAAAAGCTAATGAGATAAAAGTAAAAAAGTTGGACAATTATAGCCAACAAACCAAATTGTATACTTACAGTATTCCTCTCTTTTGGAAGGTTATATGCTTTGTAGGTGGGAGCAGTACATATTAGTTGGAAAGAAATTTTCATACATGTAAGCATATGGACAGAACTGTTCTACCCTAAAGGCATTTTTGACTGCACCTTCAACCATTTATAATCCAAACCTCTTGTCAGAAGGAAAGATGTTGCAGAATCTTTATGAAATTGACCAAGTTCTGTGAAACATGAAATAAATATTAGAAACATCATTGTAGTTCTTTCATAAGTAGATTGATCCATAGCTAGATAAATGAAAGAACAAAAAAGAGAAAGAAAAAGACAGAAAGAGAAGAGATATGCATAGAGACACACAGAGAGAAAGAGAATTGTCTTTAAATCTGTGTTTGGTACACTTTAAATGTGTGGTAAACACTAGAAAATACAAATACAGAAGTTAGTCTATATACCTTGAAAGAGTTTACATTCTATTAAGTATAAACAACACATAAAGGGAAGGTGGAAAGGGAGTCATCTGTATAGTAATTGTCAAAGTAAGTAAAAAAAAAAAATCTGAACCTTCTCAGCAAAATGACCTTTCTTGCCTTACTTCTTTTGTCCTCTATATTTTCACTCTGAAAAAAAAATAAAATATTTCAGTTTACACCTACTTGTAAAATTGAAATCCTTGATAACCTACAGGCACAAAACAAAGAAAAAGAGTTGATAATAGTCTAACATGCTTGAATGGCAGATGTATCAGAGGAAGTTGGTTCTGCCCATTCATTCCATTCTTCTGGATAATTTGCACAATATGCACAATTATCCTAAAAGGGAAAAAAAAGAGAGATCAGGAAACAAATAGAAAGACATTAAGATATCTTTTGGAAGTCCAAAAGTATTGTTTAGTTGGCTACAAGCTTACCGTGAACTTACAAAAGTGAAAAACCAAGATATCTTTGTTTTTTTTAATTGAAAATTTTTTATTTTCAAAACATATGCAAGGATAATTTTTCAGCATTGACCACTGAGGAACCTTATGTTCCAATTTCCTCCCCTTTCCCCACCCCTTACCCTAGATGGCAAGTCTTCCAATATATGTTAAACATGGTAAAAATATATGTCAAATCCAATATATGCACACATATTTATATAATTAGCTTGCTGCACAAGAAAAAATCAAATCAAACAGGAAAAAAAGAGAAAGAAAATAAAATGCAAGCAAACAACAACAAAAAGAGTGAAAATGCAATGTTCTGAACCACACTCAGTTCCCACAGTCCTCTCTATGGGTATAGATGTTGCTCTTCATCACAAGATCATTGAAACTGTTCTGAATCATCTCATTGTTGAAGAGAGTCACATCCATCAGAACTGATCATCATATAATCTTGTTGTTGCCGTGTACAATGATCACCTGATTCTGCTCATTTTACTTAGCATTAGTTCATGTAAGTCTCTCCAGCCCTCTCTGAAATCATTCTGCTGATCATTTCTTACAGAACAATATTATTCCATAACTTTCACCATACCATAACTTATTCAGCTATCATCCACTCAGTTTTGAGTTTCTTGCCACTACAAAAAGGGCTGCCACAAACATTTTCGCACATGTAGATCCCTTTTCCTTCTTTAAGATCTCTTTGGGATATAAGTTCAATAGAAACAATGATAGATCAAAGGATATTCATACTTTGATAACCCTTTGGGCATAGTTCCAAATTGTTTCCCAGAATAGTTTGATCCATTCACAACTCCACCAACAATGTATTAGTGTCCCAGTTTTCCCACATTCCCTCCAATATTTGTTATAATCTTTTCCTGTCATTTTAGCCCATCTGAAAGGTGGGCAATGGTACCTCAGAGTTGTCTTAATTTGCATTTCTTTGATTAATAGTGATTTAGAGCACCTTTTCATATGACTAGATATGATTTCAATTTATTCATCTGAAAATAGTCTGTTTATATCATTTGACCATTTATCAATTAAAGAATGGCTTAAATTCTTATAAATTTGAGTCAATTCACTGTATATTTCAGAAATGAGGCCTTATCAGAATACTTGAATATAAAAATGTTTTCCCAACATATTGCTTCCCTTTAATCTTGTATGCTTTAGTTTGGTTTGTACTAAAACTTTTTAACTTAATATAATCAAAATTATCTATTTTATGTTCAATAATGATCTCCAGTTCTTCTTTAGTCACAAATTCCTTGCTTCTCCACAAATTTGAGACATATAATATCCTATGTTCCTCTAATTTGCTCATAATATCACACATGTCTAAATCATGAACCCATTTTGACCTTATCTTGGTATATGGTCAGGAATGCTTTGTCACCACAAAAAGTTCTATAAACATGAGCTATGGTGAAGAGGAGGTGGAGAAAGAGAAAGAAGTAACTTAGGGTAGTTTGTGAAGGGTCAGGAAAGTTAGATTACTGAGTTTGGATTTCATCTTATGGACAGTGGCAACCACTGAAGTTTTCTGAACATGGAACTGGTGTTTGAAGACTGGAGGTAGAGACACTAGTCTGTAATACCTAGGCTGCTTTATTTGTCAGATTTTCTTGGTCGATATTTCTTAGTTTCAGGGAAGTCTAGTTTTCTCTCTGTAGTAAGTGGACAGACTCATCCTGGACAGATTCATCCTTCAGTCATACAGCATGAGAGCAATGCCTCAATCCCAACCTTACTCACAGCAAACACTGCTACTGTGACTCATACACCTTCCACCTTCCACTTTTACTTTTGGATTTGCAGTTTCTCTAAAATTGAAATGAGAATCTCAAGAGATGCAAAAGAGGGAGTTAGTGATAGATTTTTAATGCAATCCCCAGAAATACTTTACATTTTGGGGCACAGTGCAAGCAGTTACAATTTATCATGTTTTTATGAAATAATATGGAGTCATAAATGGCAAACAATCTGTAGCAGTTATAGAATTTCACCAAATATTTTTCTGAATACTGAATAACCATTTCACTAGAACTGGGAAATTTCATTAGGTTTACCCCATTTTCTAAAGTTGACAACTAACTAGATAAGCTTTTAATAACCCTCATATGCAACAATCCAGATAAGGCTAGGGTTAAGGCTTTATTGACTTCTGTTATTGTCAGCATCCTCCTTGCTTTTATTAAAATATCTCTCACAATAAAATCAGAATAATTCATGGGTTCATAGGAGGTGGAGTGTAAATGGACCTTAGAGATTTCTCTATCCCAAGGCTTCTTAAACTCTTTCTGTGTCATAGCAGAGTGATGAATCAAATCCAAAGGACCCATTCTGGGATTAATATTTTCAAATGTATAAATAAAAGAAATCATACTGAAATATATTTATGAACATATTTTAAACCCAGGGTCACAGATTACAGGTAAAACATCCCCAGTTCAATCTAATCCAAACCTCCGCATGTCACAGAAGGTACCTAGAAAAAGAAAGCAATATGTCCATAATAGCACAAACAATAAGTAGAAGAATCAAAATTTAAAATTTTCAAATACCATGTTCTTTCTACCACACAATTACTTGATTTATTAGACCCCCTAAATTAATGGTCCTACTTAAGGAATATGAAATGAATGAGACATTTGATTTCAGGAAAAACTAAATTCAAATTCCACTAGAGGCATATGTAGTACCACAGTAGATAGAATGTTTTGCCTAAAGACATAGAATATTCTGCCTAAAGTCAAGAAGATCTGCATTCAAATCCAGATTCAAATATTTCCTAATTATATTACTGTAGACAAATCACTTAATTTTTATTTCCTCATCTGGGAATTTCTTATAGCAGTGAAATCACAGGTTCTCCTGATTATATTGTAAATCCTTTGACTTTTCCAAGGTTTCAAGGATAGCAAATGTCAGAGATGATATTCAAATCCAGGTCCTCTAGTCCATGTTCAATAGAGCTTCTACTCTGCTATACTTCTTTATATACTGTAACCTAAAGGCTTAAATTATATTCTGTAAAAACACCAGCTGGAATTTTTCTGTTGGAGGAATAAAATGTTTCCATGCTTTTTCTTTCATTCTTGAAAAAGAAAGCTCATTTGTTTAAAAAGGAAGGGGTACAGAGTGAAGCTCAACAGTTCACAGGAGGCATATAGCAGGATAAATATTTTATTAACATTTTATACACAGTCCTTTACCCTTGCCAGAGATAGTGTCTTATCAAAACATGAATTAAAGCAATAAGTTGTATTTGGCAACAGTTGAATGCCCACATAACTGCTAAATGTAGTGTAAGGAGAAAAACAAATATGAGGCAAAGATAGATACTTCTATTTCACATTGTTTCTAACATAGGAAATCAAAGGATCATACATTTCAAAATTAAATAAAACATAGAAGCCCTTATCTTAAAGATAATGAAACTGAGGCATATGGGGTTTAAATGACTTGACCAAGTTCACAAAATTAATAAATAGCTGAGACTAGATTTGAACTCAAAACTTGCTGACCCCAGTTCAAACATTTGGAAATTCTCTGAGCTTTACTTTTCTCATCTGTAAAATGGAGATAATAATATCCATATCCCAGAAATATTGCTATTCATTGTTTAGTCATATCTGACTCTTCATGATCCCATTTAGAATTTTCTTAGAATAGATACTGGGCTGATTTACCATTTCCTTCTCCAGCTCATTTTACAGATGAGGAAATTGAGGCAAACAGGTTTAAGTGACTTGCCCAGGGTCACACAGCTAACAAGAATCTGAGGCCAGATTTGAACTATCACCTACACCACTTAGCTACTAGCTTTTATTTATGATTTCTTGAAATATAGCTCTGAAAAAAAAATAGGTTTTGATAAAGTCAATTGGGATTCAAGAGGAGCTACTTGATTATACCTTTAAATCCAGAGCAGTCTGGCTTTCACTGATTAGCTAGTAGTAGGTCTCAGCCCAAGTCTCAATTGCTCAGTGTTTGGATTTTAATTCTCAGAGTGAGTATAAGTAGCAATTATTTTTGTTCTGGCCAAAAACTCTGAGGGTGCTCCCCTTCCACACTGATTCTTTTATGAAGGCAAACTAGGTCATTTTTTGCCTCAATTCTTACCTAGCCTTTAACTACTGGATGAGACGTGAAAAATACCTTAACTTTAAAAGGTATAGGTCTCCCTTTGCATTTGGGGCCATTGACAGTTTTCCTGACCTACATCTTGCCACTAGACATCAGTGACTCAGGAAGAGAGTGTGAGGCTGATGAGTTTGCACATCTCTGTCTCACTTGAATCCAATTGATTTGTAAGTCAAGACATCACTCTACTGATGTCATTGGTCCTTTTTGAGAATGAAGGACAAAAACCACTCATCTTAAAAAATTGAAAATAATGATGATGATGATGATGATGGATTAATTTGATATTTCTATAATCTCAAACTCTATACATTCATAGCTTCCAGTGCTTCACTACCTATTTATTTCTCAATCTCTTATAACTTGCTTTTCTACCTTCATTATTGTATTTAATCTTTTCTTTGAATGGTCACAAATATTCTTAAGTGATAAATCAAAACCTTTTTCTTGGTCCTTGTTTCCATTGACCTCACTAAAAGCCCTTGACACTGCTGACCACCACTTTCATTCCCTTTCTGGATGCCCTTGTCCCTTGGCATCCATGACATTACTCTCTTCTAAATCTCCTCATTGAAAATAATAAAGAAGGATATCACTGTATTTGGAATTAGATGACCTGTATTTGAAGTCCAGCACTAACAATTACTATCTTTGTTTCCCTGAGTAATGTACTTCACCTCTCTGGGTCACATTTTTCTAAAAATAATTGAAGAAGTTGAACCAGAACTTTTCTAAGACTTCTTTCCAATTCTAATTTTATTATGCTAATATCTTCCTTGACAACCCTTTTTCTGCCTCCTTTATTGAATCAACTTTTATCTTCCACTACCTTACTATGGCTACCCCATCATTCAAGGATCTCTCTTAGGTTCTATATTTTCCTCCTTTTTATACCTACTTTCTTGGTGATTGCATCAGTTCTAACTGTTTAATTATCATCTTTATTCAGACAATTTCCAAATTTCTAAATTTAACTCAATTTTTTTTAAATTAACACTCCTGCAGTACCAACTGTACTTACATTTCTCTCCATTGGTATTTTAAAGAAATTTTAAACTCAATATATACAGATGATATTCTTTATTATCCTTCCCTATTACCCACTCATCCTTCTTTTTTCTTTAGAGAGTGCCACTGATCCTCAGTCAATCAGTTTCTTAACCTCAGAATTATTTATCATAGACTTTTTCCTTCTCTACCACTTTATATTTAATAGTAGCCAAATGACATTGATCCAACTTAAATAACAGTTCTCAGGTCAATCTCCTTCTACATACTCACATGGCTTCCATCTTGAAACTGCTCATTTGGGATAATAATATGACCTCATCATTGTTTACCCACTTCCAGTTTTTCCCCTGTTCTCCAAAGAGTTAACAAAATGATCCATCTAAGGAACAAGTCTCACTATGTCATTTTTGTGATAAAAAAACCCAGGGCCTTTGAATTAAAATACAAACTCTTCAGTCTGGAATTAAAGTCCTCTTACAATTCGGCTCCAGATTTCTATTTTGATTTTCCATTATTTTCCTTCACAAATTCTATGTTCCAATCATAATGGATTACTAATTGCTGCCTTAGATCACTTTTTATTCTTTTGCCTCCAGAGGCTTTCACAAACTTTTTTTTTCAATCCAGGAATGAACTTCCTCCTTATTTCTATCTCTCAGAATCTTTATCTTCTTTCAAGGTTCAGGTTAAGTATCACTCTATGAAGCTTTCCCTGATCCTCTCAGCTATGATTATTTTCTATGATGAGACCTTCTCAGCTCCAACATTCACCAAATGTTATAATTGACTGCTAGGGTCATCAACCTGTTCAAGTGGATACAAAGGAAAGTTTAATGGCATATCTTTTCTAGCAGTGATAGCAAAATATATTATGTTGCAAGAATTAGAAATATTGTTGGGGGATAAAAGTTATGGAGGGTATATGAGAGGTGGAAAGATGGTTCAGAGTAAAGCCAACATGGCATTCAAGGTAGCCTAACATATTGGCCACACATAGGATACTCAACAACTGGCATTTCAGACCTAAGAACTTGAATTCTGGAGAAGAAATATACCAATCCTCAGGACAAAGCATCTTAATAGATTTAAATGTCCCTTGTTAAATAAACAGACACTAATCAGTTGTGAATGACTTTGCTATTCTTAGCAATACAATGATCCAAGACAACTCTGAAGGACTAAAGATGAAAAATGCTACCCTTACCAAGAGAAAGAATTGATTGTATCTGAATACAGATTGAAGCATATTTTTTAACTTTATTTTTCTTGATGAATTTTTTATGGGGGGTGATGGAAGTCTGTTTTTTTCCCCACAGCATTACTTTTCTTTTCTTTTTCTTTTTTTTTTCCTGAGGCAATTGGGGTTAAGTGACTTGCCCAGGGTCACACAAGTAGGAAGTGTTAAAAGTGTTAAATGTCTGAGGTCATATTTGAACTCAGGTCCTCCTGACTTCAAGGCTAGTGCCTTGAATCAACTGCACCACCTAGCTGCCCCAGCATTATTTTTCTAAAAATGTTTTATATAAATTCACATGTACCTTCTCAATGTAAGGGTGGGGGAGTAAGAAAATCTGGACCTCAAGATTTTAAAAATGTGTAAAATTGTTTCTCATTTATATGGGGAAAATAAAATATTTTAAAAGAAAAGAAAAGAATCTTTGGATTGAAAAAAAGCCTAGTGGTTTAGAAAAAAATATTATATTGCTATTGCTAATATACATAAATAATAGATCATGTAACATCCATGTGCTTGGTAGATTAGATTTTCATGTTCATCAAAGGTTTGATAATTTCCACTATAGCCTATATGTTGAATAGCTCCAATTAAATATCTTTGTTAAGCAAAATTATATATGAATTTTGTGGAATGCAGCCTTGGAAGAACTTCCTATATAATGTCAAGATGATTCCAGAAGCACTGCCATCTAACAAATTTGGGAAGACAGAAGAATCATTTGAATATGGCACAAGTGGAATATTGCCTTCATCCTTTCCATCAGGCTAGTTAAGACTAATTGCATTGTATTATACTCATCTATATTTACCTCACTCTATCTCTCTATTTCTTATATTCCCAGAAGAATATTAATTCCTTTAAGGAAAAGATAAATTCTTTTCTCCCCTTTATATTGCTAGTTCCTGGTATAGTAATTGATCATTACTATATGTAATATAATAATTTAGCATAGTAATATAGTAATATGATTAATAAGCATATAGATTAAGCATCTAATGCAATATTTTTTTTCATTCAGTACAATCTTTTTTTAATTAAAGCTTTTTATTGGAATAACATATGTATGAGTAGTTCCCCAGCATTGATCTTTACAAAGCTTTCCAATACAAATTTTACCCCCAGTCCTCTTCCCTCCCCTAGATGGCAGGAAGTCCACTACATGTTAATAATGTTGAAATGCTTGACAAGTTATGCAAGAAAAATCCTATCTACAAGAAAAAAAAAGAATCAGAGAAAGGCAACACAATGCAAGCAAATGTCAATAGAGATCATGAAAATGATACGTTGTGGTCCATATTTCATATCCCTCTTTCTGGGTGTATATGGTTTTCTTCAGTGAACAATTGGAACTGGTTTGAGACAATTCTTTGTTGCAGAGAGCCATGACCATCAGAATTGATCATCATGTAATACTGTTGTTGCTGTGTATGATGATCTCCTGGTTCTGCTTGTTTCACTCAGCATCAGTTAATGCAAGTCCCTCCAGGCCTCTCTGAAATCGTCCTGCTGGTCGGTTCTTACAGAGCAATAGTATTCCATAACATTCATATACCATAATTTATTCAGCCACTCTCCAACTGATGGGCATCCCTTCAGTTTCCAGTTTCTAGCCAATAAAAAA
>JAJPUD010012010.1:25306-51432 GCA_023553655.1 Myrmecobius fasciatus
ATCTAATTCTGAGAGAGCAAGGTTGAGATCCCCCACTAGTATCGTTTGGCTGTCTATTTCTTCTTGCATCTCTCTTAATTTCTCTCCTAGGAATTTGTGTGCTATTGTACTTGGTGCATATATATTTAGTATAGATATTGCTACATTATCTATGGTACCCTTTAATAAAATATAGTTTCCTTCCTTATCTCTTTTGATTAGATCTATCTTGGCTTTTACTTGATCTGAGATAAGTATTGCTACCCCTGCTTTTTTTTTTTTTTTGTTCACCTGAAGCATAATATTTTCTGCTCCAGCCGTTTACCTTCATCCTATATGTGTCACTATGTTTTAGATGTGTTTCTTGTAGACAACATATTGTGGGATTCTGGTTTTTAATCCAGTCTGATATCCGCTTCCGCTTTATGGGAGAGTTCATCCCATTCATATTCACAGTTAGAATAACTAATTCTTTATTTCCTGCCATCTTATTTACCCAAGTTATGTTTTCCCCTTTCCTTTCCCCTTTCTCCCTTCCCCCCTCCTCAGTACTTTGCTTTTGATGACCCCTCCCCAAAACAATACTCCACCCTTTAGATCCCCTCCCCCTGTTTTTACTCCTTTCCCCTGATTCTTCTATTTTCCCTTCTATTAGTTTGTCCCTTACTTTTCCTCCTTTCCCTCCCACTTCCCTCTAGCAACAGACAAGTTTCTATGTGAAATCAAATGTCTGCTATACACTTTTAGAGCCCAACCTGATGAGACTAAGATTTACACAATGCTCATCTCCCTCCCCTCTTTCTCTCAATTATATTAGGTTTTCTTTACCTCTTCAAGTGATTTTACCTTGTTTTTACCTCCATTTTTTTAGATCTTACTTTACCACTTTTTCCCTCTTTTCCCCAGTATGATAACCTTTTCCCCTCTAGTTCTCTTTTTCACATTATCAAAGTAATATCTAGTTAATTATACCCGCAAACTTTAATTATCCCCCTAGTAAAAATAAAGTTCTCAAGTGTCCTTTCCTTTTTACCTTTTTATGCATCTCTTGAGTTCTGTGTCTGGATGTCGAATATTTTGTTCAGATCCGGTCTTTTCATTAGAAATAGGTGAAATTCACCTATATTATTGAATGACCACCTTCTTCCCTGGAGGATAATGCTCATTCTAGCTGGATAGGTTATTCTTGGTTGTAATCCAAGTTCCTTTGCCTTTCAGAATATCTGGTTCCAGGCCCTTCGATCCTTTAGTGTGGAAGCTGACAGATCCTGTGTGATTCTAATTATTGATCCTCGGTATTTGAATTGTTTCTTTCTAGATGCTACCAGAATCTGTTCCTCGGTGCTATAGTCCTGAAATTTAGCCACGATATTCCTTGGGGTCTTAATTTTGGGGTCTCTTTCAGGAGGTGATCGGTGAATTCTTTCAATGTTAATTTTTCCCTCTGATTCTACAATCTCAGGGCAGTTTTCTTTTAGGATTTCCTGGAAGATAGTCTTTAGATTCTTTTTTTAATCATGGCTTTCAGGAAGTCCAATAATCCTTAGATTGTCTCTCCTAGATCTGTTTTCTAAGTCAATTGTTTTTCCTAGGAGATATTTCATATTTTCTTCTAATTTTTCATTTTTTTTGTTTTTGTTTGACTGATTCTTGAGTCATTCACTTGCATTTGTTCAATTCTTATTTTTAAAGTGTTGTTTTCTTCAGTTACCTTTTTAAGCTCCTTTTGTAACTGGCCAATTTGTTCATTGCACTCTTTTTCCACTTCATTAATTTTATTTTTCAATAAATTGGTGTCTTTTTCATATCTCTTTTGCTGGGCATCATATCCATCTTGCAAGATATTGTATCCTTCTTGCACTGATTTCAGTTTATTTTCCCATTTATCCTCCAGCTCTCTTTTGAGGTTCTTTATGCAATCTTCCAGAAAGGTCTTTTGAAAAAATGACCAGTGATGGTCTTTAATACCTTCTTCTGGTATTTTATCTAAAGGAACCTCAGTATCTGGGGTCAACACTTCTTTGCCTTGATAAAAGCTGTCTATGGTGAGAGCTCTCTTTTGCTTATTCATTTTTTTTTAGACAACGTGGATATCTCTTTAACATAGGGGGGAAAAAAAACGGCTGCTAAAAAGCTTTGCCCTGGGGCACTTCGGCGAATTAACTTAAGGTGCTGGGCGGGTGGGGGCTAGGACTAAGTCCGAATTACTCCTTAAACAAGGCAAGTCTGCCAGAACACCTGCCCCCAATCAGGGCAGAGTGTCCCGAGTGCCTCAGATAAACTCCAGGTGTTTGGAATTTGGAGTTTGGAGTTTGGAATTTCTGCCAGGTTGAGCTGAGCTGAGTCCCACCCTCACTTCCGGCCTACACAGGAGTCGTCTATTTATCTCTCTGTCTGAGTCAGACTAGCCTGATATGAAGTTCTCCAGAGAGCCGTGCCCAAATATTTCTGAGTTCATTTACCTGAAGATCAGTTCAGAGCTTATTTTATTGTTGATTTGGGAGAAGATTGGAGGAGAGGCAGAAAGTCACCTTTTCACTCCGCCATCTTGGCTCCGCCCCAAAATTATCTAATGCAATATTTTGAATAAATTATTTCATTGAAAAATTTTTCCTGGGGCAGCTAGGTGGCGCAGTGGATAAAGCACCAGTCTTGAAGTCAGAAGGACCTGAGTTCAAATCTGGTCTCAGACTCTTAACATTCCCTAGCTCTGTGACCCTGGGCAAGTCACTTAACCTCAATTGCCTCAGAAAAAAGCAAAAAAAAAAAAAAAAAAAAAAAAGAAAAGAAAAGAAAAAGATCTTCCCTTAAAACTAAATTTCTCTAGTTAGTTGGCCTAGCTATTATGTATACTTCCCTTGAGGGACATCCTAGCCATTTAGGGATTTGTATAGAGACAAATTGCATTATTTGAATTTATAATCATAGCTGCCAATTAGACTTAGATTTGCTATGTACAGAATAATGCAAGCACAATTTAAACTTCAAGGATAACCAACATTTCTCTGTCCTAAGGGAGAATCAGAAGGAGAAAGAAGAGTCTGGGTAGCTTTGGCAATTAAGTTCCTGATGCCAATTTTTTTGGGGGGGTGGAGAAGAGTATCCTAGAAGGGGAATGAAGAGAAATGGGAAATACATATAAACTGCTCTTTTGCACTGGAAGTTTTCCATGTAATAAAAATTTTATTTTTCTAAACAGTATGAAATATTATTTAAATGAGTGGTTTAAGAAATTATGGAATACAATATTGTGAATTGAAATTCTCTGCAGATTATAAACTCCTCAAGGGCAAAGATTTTTTTTTTTAATTTGTCACCTTTGTATTCTCAGTGCCTGCTATGTAGTATGTGTTTAATTAATGTTTGTTGACTTGAATTGGGTTCCTAAGACTAGGTTACTAGAAAAGCTTCTTGTCTTTTATGAATTGAAAAAGAAATCTTTTTAAGAGAAGAGCCTTCTCTTTTAATGAAGGGTTACTTGGCAATATTTTTATGCAATTCCATTCACTAATTACCTATTAATGTAATAAATCTTGCAGGGATCTAGGAATAAAAAGATTTTTTAAAAAGTCTTTACTCTTGGGGCAGCTAGATGGTGCATTGGATAGACCACCAGCCCTGAAGTCAGGAGGACCTGAGTTCAAATGTGACCTCAGACACTTGACACTTCCTATCTGTGTGACCTTGAGCAAGTCACTTAACTCCAATTGCTTCAGCCCCCCCCCCCCAAAAAAATTAGTCTTTACTTTCAATGAGCTTACATTCTATGGGAAGGATGCAATAACACAACAAGGAAGTGGATAAAAAGGTAAATGAAAAATGATACAAAATAATTTCAAGAAAAAAGTATGAATAAATGGAGCGGGGAAATAATGAAAGTTAACTATAATGTGTTTGGAAAGGAGTGATGGGATTCAACAAGGTACAAAAGAAGGCAAAGGCATTACCAAATTAGAACAAATAGCAAAGGCTTTGTTTCAGCATAGTTTGTGAGATCAAGATATCAATGTCCAGTATAGGGAAGGATAGCAATCTCTTTTATCAATACAAGAGGGAAAGCCTGAGGGAAGTATGTTATGAAGCAAAACCTCTACTTGCAGTGTTGGTGTCAGAGATGAGGAGGGAAATTTTGTCATGAAGACATGTTTTCTCATTCAGCTCTCCCTTTTATTATTCCCTCAGTCAAAAGATTTGGAAATCACGAATGGCAGCTAAATAGCTAGTCACAGCCTTGGGCAATGGCTCACATTTCTTAGAAAAGAATTGTCATGGCTGGAAGATAAAGAACCCTCAGATAAACCCCAATCCAGAAAGTATAAGAAAAGAAAATGCAAAGTGCAGCAAGCAAATTTTATTGAGGGGAAATTTAATTAAAGAGAAGATGAGAAGAAATGGATAAATATGGGATAACCCATTGAATTCTCCTTTTTTGTTTATTAAAGCTTTTTATTTACAGAACATATGAGTAATTTTTCTACATTGACCTTTGAAAAATTTTCTGTTCCAAATTTTTCCTGCTTTTCCCCTACCCTCTCCCCTAGATGGCAAGTAATCTAATATATGCTAAATATGTTAAAATATATGACAAATCCAATATGTGTATACATATCTATACAGTTATCTTGCTGCACAAGAAAAATCAGATGTGGAAAGAGGAAAAAAAAAACAACCTAACAAGGAAAACAAAATGCAAGGAAACATCCACAGAAAGCATTGAAATGCTATGTTGTGATCCACACTCAGTTCCCAGAGGTCTCTCTCTGGATGTATATGACTTTCTTCATTGTTGAACAATAAGGACTGCTTTGAATCACCTCATTGTTGAAGAGAACCATGTCCATCAGAATTGATCATCATATTTTCTTCTTGTTGCTGTGTATAATGATCTCCTGGTTCTGCTCATTTCACTTAGCATCAGTTCATACAAATCTCTCCAGGCCTCTCTGAAATCATCCTGCTGGTCATTTCTTACAGAACAATAATATTCCATGACATTCATATACCATAATTTATTCAGCAATTCTCCAATTGATGGGCATCCACTTAGTTTCCAGTTTCTTGCCTCTACAAAAAGGACTGCCCCAAACATTTTTTGTCTATGTGGGTCCCTTTCTCTCCTTTAAGATCTCTTCAGGATATAAGCACAATAGAAACACTGCTGGATCAAAGGGTATGCACAGTTTGATAACTTTTTGAGCATAGTTCCAAATTGCTCTCCAGAATGGTTGGGTCCATTCACAGTTCCCACATCCCCTCCAACATTCATCATTTTCTTTTCCTGTCATCTTAGCCAATCTGACAGGTGTGCAGTAGTACCTCAGAGTTGTCTTAATTTGAATTTCTCTGATCAAGAGTGATTTCTTCATCTGAAAAATTGTCTGCTCATATCCTTTGGAGAATGGCTGGAATTCTTATAAATTTTAGTCAATTCTCTATATATTTTAGAAATGAAGCCTTTGTCAATACCTTTGAATGTAAAAATGTTTTCCCAGTTTATTGTTTCCCTTCTAATATTGTCTGCATTTGTTTTGTTTGCAAAAAATAAAAAATAAAACTTTTTAACTTGATATAGTCAAAATTATCTATTTTGTGATTAATAATAATCTCTAGTTCTTCTTTGGTCACAAATTCCTTCCTCCTCCATAGATCTGAGAGGTAAACCATCCTACATTCTTCTAATTTATTTATAATATCATTATGCCTAGATCATGAATCCACTGTGACCTTAACTTGGTATATGGTGTTAGGTGTGGGTCAATGCCTAGTTTCTTCTATACTAGATTCCAATTTTCCCAGCAGTTTTTGTTAAATAATGAGTTCTTATCCCGAAAGCTGGGGTCTTTGGGTTTGTCAAACACTAGATTGCTATAGTCATTGACTGTTTTGTCCTGTGAACCTAACCTATTTCACTGATCAACTACTCTGTTTCTTAAACAGTACCAAATGGTTCTGATGATTGCTGCTTTTTAGCTTTAGAGCTGGTACAGGTATGCCACCTTCATTTGTTTTTTTTTTTTCATTAATTCCCTTGAAATTCTTGACCTTTTGTTCTTCCAGATGAATTTTGTTGTTATTTTTTCTAGGTTAGTAAAATAATTTCTTGGGAATTTGCTAGATATAGCACTAAATAAATAGATTAGTTTAGGTAGTATTGTCATCTTTATTATAATTGCTTGACCTATCCAAGAGCACTTGATATTTTTCCAATTGTTTAGATCTGACTTTATTTGTGTGGATAGTGTTTTGTAGTTTTGCTCATATAGATACTGACTTTCCCTTGGCGGATAAAGTCCCCAAAATTTTATACTATCAACAATTATTTTAAATGGAATTTTTCTTTGTATCTCTTGCTGTTGGATTTTGTTAGTGATGATAAAAATGCTGATGATTTATGTGGATTTGTTTTGTATTCTGCAACTTTGCTAAAGTTGTGGATTATTTCTAATAGTTTTTTAGTTGATTCCCTAAGGCTCTCTAAGTAGACCATCATATCATCTGCAAAGAGTCATAATTTGGTTTCCTCATGACCAACTCTGATTCCTTTAATCTCTTTTTTTTCTCTTATTGCCAAAGCTAGCATTTCTAATACAATATTGAATAGTAATGGTGATAGTGGGCAACCTTGTTTCACCCCTGATCTTATTGGGAATGGTTCCAGTTTATCACCATTATATATGATGCTTGCTGATGGTTTTAAATAGATGCTACTGAATATTTTATGGAAAAGTCCATTTATTCTTATACTCTCTAGTGTTTTAATAGGAATGGGCAACTATCTCCTGGTTCTGCTCATTTCACTTAGCATCAGTTCATGCAAGTCTCTCCAGGCCTCTCTAAAATTATTGTGCTGATCATTTCTTACAGAACAATAATATTCCATGACATTCATATACCATAGTTTATTCAGCCATTCTCCAATTGATGGGTATCCATTCAGTTTTCAGTTCCTAAACGCTAGAAAAAGGGCTGCCACAAACATTTTTGCACATGTGAGTCCTTTTCCTTCCTCTAGGGTTCTCTAAGGAAACCATCATATCATCTGGAAAGAGTCATAATTTGATTTCCTCATGACCAACTCTGATTCCTTTAATCTCTCTTTTTTTTCTCTTTTTGCTAAAGCTAGCATTTCAAATACAATATTGAATAGTAATGGTCATAGTGGGCCACCCTGTTTCCACCTGATCTTATTGGGAATGGTTCTAGGAATGGGTATTGGATTTTATCAAATGCTTTTTTCTGCATCTATTGAGATAATCGTATGGTTTTTGTTAGTTTGGTTATTAATATAGTTGATTATGCTGATAGTTTTTGTAATATTGAACCAGCCCTGTATTCCTGGTATAAATCCTACTTGGTCATCGTGTACTATGCTGGGGATGACTTTCTGTAATCTCATTGCTAATATCTTATTTAAAATTTTTGCATCAATATTCATTAGGGAAATTGGTCTATAGTTTTCTTTCTCTGTTTTCACCCTACCTGGTTTAGCTATCAGCACCATATTGGTATCATAGAAGGAATTCGGTAGTATATTTTTTGTCCCTATTTTTTCAAATAGTTTGTATAGTATTGGAATTAATTGTGTTTTGAATGTTTGGTAGAATTCACATGTAAATCCATCTGGCCCTGGAGATTTTTTCTTAGGGATTTGGTTAATAGCTTGTTCTATTTTTTTCTAATATGGGGCTATTTAAATAATTTATATCCTCTTCTGTTAACCTGGGCAACCTATATTTTTGTAGATATTCCTCCATTTCATTTAGATTATCAAACTTACTGGCATAATGTTGGGCAAAGTAACTCATTAGATTTTTTCTCCTAGATCTATTTTCCAGGTCAGTTGTTTTTCTTAAGAGATATATGAAAATTATGGAATATTTTCTTCTATTTTTTTCATTTTTTTTGTTTTTGTTTGACTGAGTCTTAAAGTCTTGTTGAGTCATTCACTTCCCTTTGTTCCATTCTAATTTTTAGTGTATTATTTTCTTTCGTTACTGTTTCTAATTCTTTTTGCAATTGGCCAATTAATTTTTTTTTTGTTCATTGCACTCTTTTTCCATTTTTCCATTGTTTTTGCAACAATCTCATTTCATTTTCCCATATTTCTTCAAATTCTTTTTTTTTTTGCTTTTTGCTGAGGCAATTGAAGTTAAGTGACTTGCCCAGGGTCACACAGCTAGGGAATATTAAGTATCTGAGACCAAATTTGAACTCAGGTCCTCCTGACTTCAGGGCTGGCGCTCTATCCACTGAGCCACCTAGCTGCCACCTAACTATCCTTTAAGATCCTTTATGCAATCTTTGAAGAAAGCCTTGTGACATGGGGTCCAGTTTATGTCTCTCTTTGGGGCTTTTTCTGGTGCTTCTTTACCTTCAGGGACCTCAGGATTTGAGTTCTGCTCTTCTCTCCATAAAAACTGTTCATGGTGAAAGTTCTTTTGGATTTTTTATTCATTTTTAAGGCTTGTTCAAGGCAAAGGAGGGATAGCTGCTTTAAGTTGCCCTGGGGCAGTTCTACTGATTGAGTTATTTCAGGTGCTAGGCAGTTCTGCTGATTGATTTATTGATTTCCTGGTGCTGGGCTGTTCTTCTGATTGATTGATTGATTTCCAGTGCTGGGCAGTTCTGCTGATTGACTTATTGCTTTAGGGTGCTATGTAATGTTAGCTAGATCTGGTGCTCTTTTGGGCCTCAGTGTTTCACAACATACTCCTCACAAAAGACAGATCTACCAGACCACCTGCTTACAATCAGGACCAAACAGCCCAAGAGACAGAAGTCTCCCAGGTGTGTGGAAGCCACAATGCTCCAATTCCCACTCCAGGTCCCTGCTGCAGTCTCCCTGTGCTACAATTTTGGTTCAGTAGACCACCTCCCCCCCAACCCAATTGAAACAGACCTGTTTTGAAGTTCTCCTGAGGTATCTTCTTCTAGAAATGTGTTTTACTCCAGATATTTATGGATTCTTTGACTTCAAAACCAGTCTAGAGGCTTCATTTGCTGTTGGTTTGAGGGAAGGTTAGAGGAGGTTATGGAGACTCTTGTCTGATCTCCTCTATCTTGGCTCCACCCCTGGAAGTAGCCCACTGAATTTTCAATGGATTTGGATACCTACTGTAGGGAAAGAAAAGTGGATTTCTACAGTTTTGTTTTCTTTTGTTTTGTTTTGTTTTTTTTAATCCAAGTATCCCAGGACCAAGTATTAAAGATAGATCTCAAGGGAGCTTGAACCTTGAATATGGGTCAAGTTACTGCTACTGATGCATGCTGGAAGGAATGCAAAGGAGAAAATTATGGCTAGTTAAACAAAGTCTATGGTGGTGGCAAAAAGGAATTGAGGACATTACTTCTGGTTTATTCTAACAAGTTTCCTCAGGATTTTTTTTTTTTTTTTGCAATTTCCAGAAGTTTCTTCATTTAGAGAACTGGGGAGGCTACCATAATCCTCACACAATATAAAAATCAGAGAAGTGGTAAATCATTAGGGGGCTGCTGTTTTTTCAGAAAAGATTCATATAATAGATAAAAGTTGAGGTGGAGTTCGAAGGATGAGTAGAAATTAAAGAGTAATGAGGGAAGGTTAGTTCATCTGCAGATGGGCAAATTACTTTTGCAAAGGCTGAGAGGTAAGATATACAGGGAATAACCAGCAAGGCAGTTTGACTGTAATAACAGAAAGAAAGGGTAAATGACATGAAAGGTAGATGGATGATAGATTGTCGATAGCTTTAAATGTCAGACTAGGGATTATTTTATAGGCAACAGGATGTCATTAACAAAATTAGTAGGGAGGTAATAGGGTCTATTCCTTAATAATATCAATTTGGCATCTCTTTGAGAGACATATTGAAAAGTGAAGGGACTAAAAAGAAGAAAATCAATTAAGAAGACATTACAATAGACCAGGAGTGATGTGTTGACAGCTCAAGATAGAGTAAAATCTGAATAAATGTAGGGAAGGGTATACCTAGGGGAAATGTTGTAAAACTTGGCAACTGGTTCATGGGGATTGAAGAAGAGGGAAAATAAAAGGATTATGCTGATACTGTGAATCTAAATGACTGAAGAAATTATGATATTACCAATAGAAATATGATTATTTGGGAGGAAGGCTGGGGTTTGCAGAATGACATAATGAGTTTCTTTGAATATGTTGAGTTGAGGTCTCATTGGGACATCTAGAAATAGAAGACCAAAAGTCTTCTGGTAGTGAAGGTCAGCATTTTAAGGTAACAATAATTAATAATGATAATACTAGCAATAGAAGACCAAAAGTATTCTGGTAGTGAAGGTCAGCATTTTAAGGTAACAATAATTAATAATGATAATAATAATAATAAACATTTACATTGTCTTTTAAGGTTTTCAAAGTACTTTATACACATTATTTTATTCCCATAACAACCCTAAAGAGCAGGTACTATTATAATATCCATTTGAGATGAGAAAACTGAGGCGGACAGAAATTAAGTGAGTTGTCCAGTATCATAGCTAGTCAGGGGCTAAAATGAGATTCACATTCAAGTCTTCCTCATTCCAAGTCTAGTATTTTAAGCATTGAGATTTGTAAGTTGCCTGCATATAGTAACTGAACTCAAGGAGACTAATAACATCACCCAAGGAGAATGTAGACAGAAAAGAGAAGAAAGTTAAAAGATTTGAAAGATATCCATATATATCATATAGGTTATTCACATATAGGGGAAGGATGATCAGTAGAGCAAAATGAAATAGGATCAGTTTCATGGCAGCCAAGAGAAGAAAAAAAAGGCTAGGATGATGAAGACAGTAGGAAATGCCAAAAGGTGTAGAGAAATTGAATAAAATGAAGACTGAGAAAAGGCCATAGATTTAGTAATAAAGCAATAAAGCAATCACTGGAAACCTTGGAGAAACCCTTTGCAGTATAGTTGTTGAATCATTTTTTCAATCATATCTGACTCTTTATGACCCCACTTGGAATTTCTTGGTAAAGATACTACGAGTTCACAATTTCCCTCTATAACTCATTTTATAGATAAGGAAACTGAGGCAAACAGAATTCAAAGACTTGGCCAGGGGCACATAGTTACTAAATGCTTAAGTCTAGATTTGAATTCAGGAATATGAGTCTCCCTGACTTTAGGCCCAGCATTCAAGCCACTGTGTCACTTATTTATTTTAGTCCTGTAGTGTTGTTAAAAGCACTAAAGGAGTTGAGACATAATTGAGTAACTGGAAGAAAAGATGTGGAGTAAGAGTGTCAAATTCAAATAGAAATGAATCTTTGTGGGTCTTGAATTGACTAAGAAAACCACACTTTAACATTATCTATGTTTCTTCACATCTCTTGTTTATTTTGTTAACTATTTCCCAATTACATCTTCATCTGGTTCAGGTACCAAGGAGTACAAATTAAAGTGTCACACCTCTGCTATAGATGACACTTTCTAGAAAGTTCGACTATGAAAAGGAGAAGGGTTGTAAACTAGTAATTTGTGGATTTTTAGCATCAAATAAAGGGCTATTTTGTTTGGTGTTTGTTTTGCTTTAAGAATAAAAAGATCTAGGTCATCTATGTGGCACAGTGGATAGAGCACCAGCCCTGAAATCAGGAGGACCTGAGTTCAAATCTGGTCTCAGACATTTAACATTTTCCAACTGTGTGACCCTGGGCAAGTCACTTAACCCCAATTGCCACAGAGGGGGAAAAAAGAACTTTCTTAAGAGCTTGTCTCAGTTCACATACCCTTATATTTTTTTTATTTCTTTGTTTCTCCACTTTCTTTTCTCTCTTTATTCTCCCTAGATTCTTAATTTAATGATTCAGAATAAAATGCACATATAGATTATAAGAAAAATAAAATCTCATGCAATCATTTGGAACCATTAGGTAAATATCCTAGAACTCCTACAGAGTAATAAATGATTCCAAACTCAAAAATAGAATATTTGAGCCAATTCCTCAGAAGCTTTTACCAATCTCAAGAAAATTGTCCTTTATTTTCATGAATACAAATGAAGGAGGGTCCTTCAACAATTGCCTTCAAAGAAACTCTGACATCTGTAATCACTGTAAGATTCTTTCGGCTCAAGCATTGATACTCTCACCTAAATTCACTTCATTAGTTTTAATTATCCTTGCCATATGCTGGAAAATCTTTAGAGCTATTTTAGAAATAAAGTTAGTAAACTTGGAGGCTTGGCAACTTTCTTCAAGGTGGTTGGTCTTCCTTAAGGAATGAGGAAAAAGGTAATATCAACTTACTCATTTCTCAACTTCTATTTCTGAGCATGATGTATTTATTTTTGGTGAACCCAAGGCCTTCATTTCTGGCCCATGCTTGCCTTTGTAGAAGAATCTTCCATATGATTATACTGAATTATAAAACCTAATTTCCATCCAGAGAGTTCTAATTGTTTTCCACTAAATACATCAAATATCTTCCTTCTCTCATTTTTTTTAATTTATCTCAGGGTCTCCATTTTTTGTTTTGAAGAGAAATTCAGACCAGCCAACTTTTATTTTTACCACTGCCATCTGCTTCTAACTTTCCACAATTTGCTATCAGGTCTCAACTGATTTCTCCCCTTGAAACTTCTCTCAGCTCCTAACATCTTCTCACTCTGAACCATCCCTTCTCCACATTAGCCTCTTTTTACAATCATTAAGCTCCTCATGGGACCTTTTTTTGCAAATGGACCCAAACCACTCATCCTTCATTTCTTTTCTGTCTCTGTTTTTGACTTTCTCTATTCAACATCATATTCAGTCTTTAACATAATGCCTGACAAATGTAACAAAGGTAAAACTTAATAAATGTTATCTGACTTTCACCTAATACTTTTATGCACATCATTTCTCTTATCTAAAACTCTTCCCCATTCTATGACAATGATTTTTGCCCATCCTTCAAAGGCCAATTCAAGCCTGTCTTATTCCATGAAACTTTCCCTGAATTACAAAACAAAATAAGACAAACAAACAAACAAACAAAAAAGTAGTGCATCTGGGTCTCTTTGTCTTCTATATGAGTAATTGTCTAATTTAACAATTAACATAAATTGTCTTAAACTTTTAATTTTTTTTTCTATTTGTGTCTATTCCCCAAATAGTTTCTAAGTTCCATGGAGATATGACTTCGTTGAATTATACACAGAGCCTTGTTATTGTTTATTAATTTTTCAGGTATATCTGACTCTTTATGACTTTATTCGAGATTTTCTTGGCAAAGAAATTGGAGTAGTTTGCCATTTCCTTCTTCAGCTCATTTTACAGATAAGGAAATTGAGGCAAACAGGGTTAAATGACTTGTCTGGTATCATACAGCTTCTAAATATCTCAGGTTGGATTTGAACTCAGGAAAATGATTCTTGCTGACTTCAGCAAGAACTCTATCCCCCACACCACCAGCTGCCCCTTAGGACAGAGCCATAATTCTAGTTAAGAATGTTTTAGGGGGCAACTAGTTGGTGCTCAGGAGGACCCGAGTTGAAATCTGGTCTCAGACACTTAACACTTCTTAGTTGTGTGGCCCTGGGCAAGTTACTTAACCCCAATTGCCTCAGCACAAAAAAAAAGGATGTTTTAGGTACTTTTTAAGTATTCTCATCTTGGACTAATTTCAAATATTAATTTACTAACTTAGCACTTAGCAAGCAGAAAAATAGTCTGTCCCAGGGAATAAAAGGCAACATCATATAGAGAAAAGAGCACTGAACATTTAGAAGAATTAAGTTTAATTTTAGATCATCTGTTTGCTCCCAGTGTAACTTAGGGGAGGTCAATTCATTTCCCTGAGTCCCACTTTCCTCATCTGTAAAGCAAAGGAGTTCAACTAGATGACCTCTGTGGTTACTTGTTGCTCAACAGGTTATGGTCTTTTGATTTCCTTTATTTTAGAAGTAATTTTTGAGGCTCTGAGACTTGTGGAAAGTACATGATGCACTTGGCCTGTGCCTATAATGAATTAAAGGAATAGAAACAAAGTTAATCTTTTAGTCTTCCATCTTGCTTTTCTCCTCAAATTTTTTAATGCAACCAAATTACCGGCTCGATGTTCTGTACAAATGGTGCTCTATCTCTTGTCTCTCTACCTTTGTACCAACTGCAATTACAAAACATATGCATAATTAATTTTTCAACATTGACCCTTGCAAAACCTTCTATTCAAATTTTCCCCTCCTACCTCCCAACCCCTCCCCTAGATGTCAGGTAGTGAAATGACACTTTCTAAATTCCTGATCCCTCTCAAAACTACCTTGTTTATGTTGATTTTCATATTTTCACTTTGCATTGTTGAAATGCAAGTTCCTTGAGGGCAGGGACTGTTTTGCTTTTGTCTATATCTTTAATCTTTAATATAATACTTGGCACAAAATGGGCACTGTGATATATAAAACATTTGAGAGATAATTTATATATAATTAATAATTGTATTAATAATGCTAACATTTTATTAACAAAAGAGGTGAGGAGCACTCTCAAATGTGAAAATCCCTCTTGGAACTCACTTAACTCTTATATGGGCTTGGAAGGGTTGTTGTTCCTGAGGTTAGCAATCAAGTTTTTATTAGTTAACAAATAATGAGAGAATGAATATCATAATGAGGTGTGGACTTAGTCTGATGAGGGTCTAGGGGTGACATGGACTACCTAAGTCTTGGTCAAAAAGACTCATCAATTTCCATATCATATGTCTGACAAAAGAGAGACTCCACTTTTTCCAGACCTGTCTGAGTAAACTCAAAGAGCAGGAATCCCCCCATTCACCTAAACTTACAATTTCTTTTACTGTCTTTAAATAGATTTTAGCCTGGGCAAGTCATTGCCCAAGATTTCCTATCTTAATTGATTTCTGGATAAGGAAGTAGAAGAGTGGGGGAAACCATGGTAATAATTCAATAATTAATATAACAAAGAATCATTTCTTTCAGGCACTTAAGAAATGCTTGCTTTTTGATGAATGATTAGTTGATTGATTTAAAGTGTATTTGAATAGGGAAGGGGAATCTTGGAGAGAAGAAGGATGTTTCCAACTTGGAAATTATATTCCTGAGTCCTGAAACTCCTCTGTCTCTGTCTTTCTGTTTCTGTGTCTGCCTCTTGTGTGTCTGTCTGTCTCTGTCTCTGTTTATCTCTGTCTCTGTCTCTCTCCCTCATTTTACACATGAAGACATTGAGGTCCAGAGAGATTGTGACAAGTCCAAGGTCAAATAGCTAGTTAAGTGTTGAGCCAGAATCTGAACCAAGTCTTCTGATTGCAAATCCAAAAAACATTTTTTGTACAATGCTTATATTCATGGAGTTAAAGTATAAAAAGATAATAGAATGTAAATATATTACCTAAAATGGTAACACATAGCTTTAAAAAAAGTCATATTTTATTTTCTAAAAACTATCAATCACAAAAACATCATGTAGAAAGGCATGGAGAGACGGAAGTTGGATAGACTTGGAAAAAGCAAAAAAACTGGTTTCATGCCTTGGATTCTGAGATAGGAAGGAAATGTTATGTTAAACACAATAAAAAAGACAACAAGAAGGTCACCCCATGTCCCAGAAATCAGGCAATGATAGTAGCTTGTTATAGTTCCCATCAAAGTTAAGAAGGATTAGTGGAATCTTGACAGTTCTGTTTTTCTGAGAGATAAGACTGGTGACACAATTTTAGAGAACTTTGCACTTGACATTGGGGAAATATAGGGTAAAAATTCCATCATTTCCAAATAAATAAGGGTTGTCTTTGTGATACCATTATCATCCAAAGGAAAGATCTGGAATATTATCAATTACTATAATAGCAGCAAAGACCATAAAGGCAATGGAAAGTCATGGTCTTGGTTCAGTCATCTGAGGACTTAGGAAAAAAAAAAACAATCCTAGAGATGGCAGCAGTCACCTGTAGCTTCATTTTCTGAAAGAAATGAAGTAATATAAGGACCTTTCTCCCTTCAGGGAGTCATTGACAACCTGCACACTTCCTTTTAGATTCAGTCCTATATTATTCTTGGCTAGGTACTCAGAAAGTCCTCAGAAGGTCCCAAGCGAACCAAAAAAAAACAAAATATCTTGTCTGTGCTTCTTGAATTCTTTAAAGGACAAGTACAACATGCTAACTCCTCACATAGCAGAAAAAGTGGTACAGCTGCCCAAACTAGGTAGAGGAGGATCTCAACTACCATTTCTGAGCCTCAGCTACCAGGATTTGGACAATCATAAGTCATTAATGAGCACTTTGGCCAAATTAGTTTATATAATGTTCTACCTAAAACTAATGAGGCTCTGAATGAAGACACAACCTTAACAGTAGAAGAAGAGGAAGAGGAATAAATGACCTGTGGTATGGTTCTCTGATTAGGGAAGGAAGAAGGTTGAAACATGGAAACATGAGGAGAACATAGGTACCCTATAGGTAACACTGAGTACATTAGTCTTCTGGGGTGGATTGATGAAGGGAAGGAGGATTCTTTCTCATATAATAGTAGTAATGGTAATTATAGGTAATATTTGTGTAATGTTGTAAGGTTGTAAGTCCTTTCTATATGTCATTTTATTTGATCCTCATATTGTTATTACCCCCATTTTCCAAATGAGAAAACTGAGGCAGAATGTGATTAAATGATTTACCCAGGGTCACCCATTAAATAAGAGCCTGAGGCAGGAGATATAGACAGACATTTGGGAAGAAATGTGAAATCCCCTTTATCTCCCATATTATGAACCATGTCCTGTGACTATTACTTATAGACCTACAGGGAGCTGAGTTAATGCTGCCCCACATGAACTCTCCTCAGTACTTTATTCATCCTTCTTTTTCTCCTCTTTCTGTCTCTCTGTTCCTCAGTTAATCATTAATAATACCCCCAGTTTCAGCTCTGTCATTGAGTCACTAAGCAAATGCAAGTTGGAACAGGAAGTTTTCAGAGAGAGGAGGTGGGCAGGCAGTCTTTAGAACAAAAATTTGCAGCACCTAGAAACCCTGACAGGAGCAGCAATCAGTCAAATCATAGGAGGAAAGCCTACACACACACACACACACACACACACACACACACGCCTTTTTCTCCTAAGAAACTAATGCCAACTAATTAATATTAGTCAGAACCACCCTCTAAGGACTTGGGAAACAACTTGGTTCTGGTCTCTGAGTCAGTTATTTAGTGTGAGCCATCTGAACCTTTGGGGGTCGAAATTCACAGGTTTCTCATATATATATATGTATATATATATATATATATATATATGTATATATATATATATCCCCTTTAGCAACCAAATTTTTTTTCTCTTAGAATTTAGATCCCCTCAGCCCCCGTATCCAACTCACTCATACTGTCTAGTATAAGAGGGAGTCAGAAAGAGAATATGTATTACACAATCCTTCAGGGCTCAAGATGGAAGAGGACAGGAGGGGAATAAACCAAATTTCCAAACAACATTGACCCAATTGATCAGTTGGATCAAATATCTGGAGGACTTATCATCATAGCCTTTGTCCTCTGACATAGAAAGTGAACCATAAAAATATGGCTTATACCCTTTAACAAATGCATTAAGCAAATGACAAATGTGCAGGGTTTGTTTGTTACTCTCCTAAGATACTAATGCATAAGAGGGACTTTCTTTTTAAAGGAGCAAGAAAGGAGATGACAGAGGGGAGAGTGGGAAGCAGAGGGTTATGAGATTTCTCAAAGATCATTCAAACCTTTCATTTTACCTCCAAGAAAGCTGAGACTTAGAGAGATCAAGGGACTTTGCCCAAAGTTACTGAGCAAGTCAATGCCAAAGCCTGAAATCCAGGCAAAAATTCTTTCTGCTGCCCTTCTGTCTCAAGGAACATTTCAAGCCCCCAATGTGAGAGGCTGCATGGACAGCAATAATTGGGGCAAAGCAAAACAGGTGAAGACCTCATTAATAATTCTGTCTCAGTAGAAAAGGAGAATAAAGGATTTATAGCCAGTCTGAAAGATTGATTTCAGTTTCCCTCTCTCTTTTGCCCTCCCTCAAAAGCAATGCCTAAGGAAGAAGTTCTGTGCCAAGAAATAGCTGACTTGTAGAAAGTCACTACTGAGAGGAAAGATGATCAATGTCAGCAGTGTTGTTGGTAAATTGGCTTGCTTTTGGATACTTCAAGATGATAGCCAAGACCATACCCCATAAAAATATACCATATCTGCTATTAAGGTCACAAAATAGCCTGTAATAAACAAGTTCTTTCACCTTCTGGGTAGAAATGGAAAACAGAATTTTGTCAAGCTGTCAGATTGATTTTATCACTTGGAAACAAATAACCATTGATTCTTGACCAAATAAACCAGAAGAATTTGTGGTGTAGAATATTAATAGTGAAGAATTCAAGACTAGCCATTCGATGTGTAACAAGCAAGGGCAGCAGGCAGTGATAAGTAGTAGTGATAGGCAATAGGTAATCACTGGACCAAATCCATGACTAAAATATATGTCTCTGGTATATCAGAGATTTTCACCAATCTACCCCTTCTTCTGCCCACAAACATCAATATATTCCTGAACTGCTAAGCTACAAAGATGATAATCCTCGTCACCAGGATTAGAATCTTTCAGAAGTCCTAACCTTATTCAGACTTGCCTAAAACAGGTCAGGCAGTGTGAGGTCAGCCTGGCACCCCTGCCGCAGTTAATAGCTATGAACCCTGCAGAGAATTGACTTTCTGGCTCCTGCCATTCTACTGTTAATTGTCATATGCTTCTCTGAGTTGCATCCATTAAACTAGGGAAGAAAAAAGCTAGCTTCTATCCATGGAGCAGCAGGCTATTCTGTTGTTTGTGTGAACATACTTTTCTATGCTGGAGGCTGAGATTCTGTGTGAAATATTCTCTCTACCAAATTGTCTTTTCTTGATCAAGTTTTTGATTTCTGGCCCTGGCTTGTTTGAATCTGCTTCTTATCTAATGAGGCAACTAGATGGTATAGTGGACAGGGTGCTGGACCTTGAGTGCTAATCAAGAAGACCTGAGTTTAAATCTGCCCTTTTATTATCTATTACTCTTAATCTCTATTTTCCTCAATTCCCTCAAGTGTAAAAGAGGGAACAATATTATTACTTACATCATGTAATGATCAAATGAAATAATATTAATGAAGCACTTAATACAGTGCCCAGTAAGTTGTAAGTACTATATAAATTTCATTATCTCTTCTCTCTCTCTTTCTGTCTCTCTCTTTCTATCTTTATCTCTCTGTCTCTATTTCTGTCTCTGTCTCTTTGTCTCTATGTCTGTTTCTGTTCTCTCATCCTTCCTACATGCTGCCTCCTTTAGAACTTCACAATTTTACTTATTGTATTTAACTATTGTTTCTTGATTAACTGGTCTTCCATGTTATTCAAAAAGTTTCACTCACCTATTTAATTTTTTCAGTTGCCTTGAGGTAGCATGGCTGGTATATAGAAAGTCAGCTTTGGAATTCTGGCTCAGCTTTTTATATAGGTTCAACTTTGGCCTATGACATATACTAGTTACATACCTTTGAACAAGTTCCTTAACCCCTTCAGAGTACTGAGAGCCAGGATTTCTCATTATAAAGCTTTCCTATGCTTGTTGGGGAAAATCACAGATCTATAACAATCAATCTTGACTCCTAGTTGTTTTTCTTTTTGTCCAGTTCAGACTTATTGCAATCCAAAACTTAACCCTTAGATTGGTAGGATCCAAAAACTACAGTCCATCTTTGTGGACTTCCTGTCATGAGAAAGAGAGTCAAGCATTGGTGGTGGCTGATGGTAAGGATGCCCTCTGATGAAGCACCTAGAAGGAAAACAACATTATAGAAAGGTCTTTATTAATTATAAAGATGAATACTGTGAAATAATCCAATGTATTCAAATATATACTATTCAAAGTTATAGTTACATAAAATACAGTGACTGGTTTCAGTCCAATGGAACTATGAAGTACAAATTTGAATAAAGCAACAACTCTCATGCTTCCTGGCAATGGGAACCTAACTGTACAGCCATTTTCTATGGGCTGCTTAGAAAAGAAAGAGAATCTAACACTAATGCCATGTAAGGACAGAAGTTTTTCTTCTCCTCTGCAATTCTTTCCTTATTCCTTGGCCTGTTGTCTTTGTATGCAGCTTACATTAACAAAGGCTTACAAGTGATCTACACCCTCATTTACTAAGGCTAACTAATATGTCATTAACGTGACATAAAACCTTTCTTTTTAAGCCACATTTTTCCTCAAAATTTATGAGAATTCCTATCAAGAATTCCATGGATCCTGCCAAACATTTCCAGATACCACACACATATTTTATCTACATATAAACATATAGACATATTCATGTCCTCTTTGAATAATTTTATAGGAACAAAGTAAAATATAGACAAGGAATAGAATAGTGACTAAGCTTGTATTTTCACTGGTCTAGGGAACTCTAGAATGAAGAAAGCCCATCTGCCAATGCAGGTCAGCACATTCTCTTCAACTTATAGTCTTAGAAACTTGCCTAGAGAACTGAAGCTCTAAGTGATTTTCCCAGTGCCACATACCAGCATCCATCAAAGACAAAATTTGAGCTCAGGATTTACTGACTCCAAAACTTAGCAAGGAAAATGTCTTAGGATTTAAATGGGGCCTTTACAGTATATGCATATGAGAAAACTTAGAGCATAAGATTAAATGAATGAGTTAGAAGAGGTCTAAGAGATCATTTATTTCCACCTCTTATCACAAAGGAGGTGAATGAGTCTTAGGAGATAAAATGACATAGTAATATTGCTATTGGCTAAATCAAGATTAAATCCCAGGTTTCCTTACTATTTAATATCCTTCCTATTAATCAGATCATTTGTTTGCTACTGGAGTATATACAGAAGTGAATACCAAATGAGGAAGAAAATGATAGAAATTTGATAAGAAACTCAAAAACCTGGTCTTTATTCATGTGGAAAGGCAAAAGATTGAGGCTAGCTTTCTGCAGATATTTCCATTTTTTTCTTGATGCAGGAAAAAGTAACTAGAGAAATCAGAGCCAGAAGAATGCCACAGAGCCCCAAAAGTGTGCAAGATGAAGGTTGGGGTACATATTTACCTAGAGTAATGTGCTAAAGGAGCAGTAAATGAAACCATCATATTAATGGTTCAATAGTGAAAAATGGAACTAGTATTGGGCTTGTTTGAGTAATTGCATTAATTTCACTATCATTCTATTTGAGTTTCTACTTTATTAAAACAGAAAGGATGAAGGGGGAGCTAGAAGCACTCTAAGGATCAGCTCACCCATCACTAACTTGTATAATCTCCCTAAATAGAAGAGTTCTGTACATGTTTGCAAAATGCCAATCCACTTTTGAGTATTTTATTTTTAGGGAAATAAAGTGCTGTACTTTGTGAAAAATTCAGTGTGGTTATCCTAGTCATGTTCCTAAAATCATACTAATTACAGGTCTTTAGCGTTCATCTATCTTCCTCCTACTGAATTCGAGAGAGAGAGAGAAAGAATTTCCAGAGGCATCCACAAGCCTTCCTGGTTTGGAAACTTTAGGATGATGATAAAAGAGCAATACTAAAACCAGGAGACTTGAGAAAAAGCATCACAATCTGCCCCTTGGATGCTATCAGATTTCTCTAACAGTGTACAAGTTTCTTCTCCAGGGAATTCCAAAACCATGCAATTCAAAATAGTATTTTAGGCACAACAATGTGTTGGGCCTTTAACTAGACTGAGGATTTCTTCCTTCCCTCCCTCCCTCTTTCTTTTCCTTTTTCTTTCCTTCTTTCCTCCTGCTTTCCTTCCTTCTTTCTTTCTTGCTTCTTCCTTCCTTCCTTTCTTCTTCTCTTCCTCTTTCTTTCTCTTCCTTCTTTTTTCTTTCTTTCTTCCTTCTTTTTCTTATTCCTTCCTTTATTTCTTCTTTTCTTCCTTCCTTTCTTTCTTCCTTTTTTCTTTCTTTTATTTCTTCTGCCCTTTTTTTCTTCCTTTCCTCACTCTTTCTATTTTTCTTCCTTTTCTTCCTTCCTCCCTCCCTTCCTCTCTGCTTTCTTTCCTTCCTTCCTTCTTTCTTTCCTTACTTCTTTTGGAATTTATTGGTATAAAGAGTTCCCCAATAAAGAATCTCTCCAAAATTGACTTGCACATGGTCAACTGTTTTGAAACTTCTGTTTTAAAGTTGCTTAAGAGCATTGAGAATTTCTGTAACTTGCCCAGAGCCACATAGCTAGTTTGTGAGACTTGAATTCTGGTCTTCCTGATTACCACATTGGGTTTCTGGACAAACAAAAAAAGTGAAGCTTATGATGAAGTAAACATATATGTAGACAAATGAATACAAAGCTTTTAAAAAATAAATGCTTTACCTTCCTCCCCAAGACTGACCTTCTTATTTCACTCTGGCTGGAAGTGGACTGATTGGCACAGAAATATTAATCTGCTCTATTCGTAGTCTGAGCCAGTTTACCTCTCCTTGGGCCATCTGATGGCACTTTCTACACCAGGACTTAGCATACAGATACCAGATAACTTATTGTGTACTGACCATCAGCTTTATCCCCACTACATTTCAGAGCTCAAATTATTCACTGGCCTCAGCCTCAACTTACCCAATAGCAGAGACTTCAGGAGTATACCAGAAAGTCTGGCTAAAATAATTTTTGAAGAGCCAATGGAACATAAAATCCTGAGACAATTGGGAAAAGATTTAGGAGATATATTTTAAATCAAGATTAAGAGCACTAAAGATTCTAAAAGGTTGAAGTGAGGATGAGGAAAATTCCAGAGATGAATGAAAGCTGACTTGTGCTGCCTTTGGTAAGCTATATATTTGGGCTAAAATGCACATTATATCAAAGTGAAGTCAAAGAGAAAATCCAGCAAAAATCAAATATTAGGACTAGTAGATCTTATTACCAATGAAATTAAATGACAGATTATGTAGTGTACAATCCCATTACATTAACTGTTTAGCAAACATGACCAGCCATGTTGGGTATTCTTAGTAGGGTTAGGCCTCCACTTTTCACTTTTCCCTAGAAGTTCAGAAGATCAAGTAAGTCAAAATACTTGAGCAAGAATTAGTGCCTATCCCTGGTATGGAGATAACAAAATGAAGATCAGAGTTGGAACTTTATATTTGGTCCAGAAAAAATGAGTCCAAAATTCAAGCTCAATACCTCCCCTTGTGTTTATGTTACTTTCATCTTTCCAGTTAACCCATGTTTAAAATCCCAGAGAATGATCTTTGGTGCCTTCCCACCTCTGTAAACTGAGAGACACTGTGGCTCAAAAGGGAAAGAAATAAGCATTACATAGCAGTCTACTGTCTGCTAGTCACTGTACTAAATGTTTTACAAATATTGTCTTATTTGATCTTCATGACAACCCTGTGAGGTAGGTGCTATTATTATCACTGTTTTCCAGTCAAGGAAATGAAAACTAAAGGGTAAACGGGAGAATGGCAAAGGAAAAGGTCACAATTAATTTTATCAAAAAAGACAGTTTCTGAAAAGCTTCTGTTCAGAAAAAAATGTACACTACCAAAACCTCTTACATTGTTACTAATTAAGAAAAGGGGGGGGGACCTTTCCAGTAAAAAAAAGAAAGGGGGGAAAAGTCTGAATATCATTGATGGCTCCTTCCCACATTCTCCTGTTACTGTGAGGGTCAATACCTCAACCCTCCTTGATCAGAAAAAGAAGTAACTCATACTGTGCTACAGTTGCATATACATTTATCACGCCAAAATATGATACTTCCTTTGTCCAGTCTGGCAGAAGGAACTCACATTTTATTCTACATTATCTTATCTTACTCCTGTTCTACATGATACATCACGATTAATTTGTTTGATAAATGAAAGGTCGAAGATGTGTCAGATTGCACTGGCGTTTACATTGTAGATGTCTTTATAAATCATTCCCCCCATCCTAAGAAAATTCCAGGTTAATTCTTTTGTGCTCCTGATGAAGATGGTGAAGATGAGGACACATTTTTGATTGGTCAAAAGCTTTGGGTTAGACAGATTGTGGTGTTGTCAAAGAGGCAAAATTAACGAACCTTTTACATATAGCACACTAAAGCAATACAATTAATTTGTGTGACTGTTTCATTCCATGGGATGCCATCTGGTAGTCATTCCAGGAAAAGAAAAATATTGAATTGTTCTGACAAGAACTCCCAACTATGTTCAACTAGCCTTCCATATTGTCTTGCCCTAATCCTCAGTCCTTTTCAACTCCAACCCCATTCCAGGTCCACCCCAGCCATGAAAGACTACACTGATGATTTTAAACTTCTGGCATATCAAAGAGAAATTCTTTTAGGTCATCTCATCAGAAAACCTGATTAAACCTTCATGTGAAATATGGAAACTGAAAAGGAACAACCCAGACCTCCTATGAAATCTTAAATTCTCATCTTTTGGGGTCTCTTTGAAGTAATAATAAAAAACATTTTTTAAAAACTGGAGGAAGAACCAAGCACCAGAATGGATGCTCCAGTCAGCAGCATGGTAGAATGAAGGAAGCAATGAACCTAGGTTCTAATCCTGGCTCTACCACTTTGAGTGATGTTAGCAAAGGACATAATTTTTATGAATCTTAATTTAAGCTTTTGTGAAAGAGGATTGGACTACAAGTCAGTGCTGTCAAATTCAAATAGAAAGTGATCCTTCCTTGCTGGTGGTACATTAACTTAAAACCATAAGTTAACATTATTTTATGTTGCATTATATTAATCTAGTTCTTTTGCTGATGGTATGCATTTTTTTTTTGAGTTTAACAACTCTGGATGACCTCTAAAGTACCTTCTACTTGTCAGTTTCTGATCCTATGCTTCTTCTCTCTTGTCTAAGCCTGATGTGGGGACTTAGACATGGACTCCATAGTCAGAAAGCTTACATATGGATTTAGTCTGTGCATAAATTAAAGTGCAAACTTAATATTCTTTGTTCAAATTAAAGGGAGGGAACTACCTAGGCAGAACTACACATCTCAGAATCAAACTCCCTAAGGTATCTTCCTGCTCTAAAATTTTAAAGATCAATTCAACTTCTTGATATAGGATGCTATTACTGGTCCCCATGAGATTTCATGTAGCACTTTATTTTATAATTCTCTAATATTTTTATCATATAATATACACTTGTATATACATAGATGTATACACTGTATATAATATTCACTATTATGTATATATCATATGATAAACATATTAGAGAATAACAAAAGAAAGTAATAATGTATATTACATATTCTTGCATTGATGATTTATCCCTGGGCTAGATTGTAATCTCCTTGAATTCATAATATCTGAATGTCAAGCAGTAGCAAATTAGGTCCTGTGTATAACAAGGGCTAAGGACAACTGGAAAAAACTTTCTTTCCTCCTCCTCCTCTACCTCCTCCTCCTCCTCTGCCTCCTCCTCCTTCTCTTCCCGCTCCTCCTTCTACTTCTTCTTCTTTCTTCTTTCTTCTTCTCCTTCTTCTCTTCAGTGATTTGCCCAGGATCACATAGTTGAAAGTGTAAAGTGTCTGAGATTATATTTGAACTCAGGTATTCCTGGCTCCAAGATCAGTGCTCTATCCACTGCTACTAGGTAAAGCTTCTTGCAGAAACTAGGACTTTAGCTGGTACTTGAAGGAAGCCAGAGCAGCCAAGAGAAGTAAATGAGGATGAAGAGAGTACTAGGTATAGGGGGAAAGAAATAGATTTAGGTGATGGCATGTCCCATTCAAATCAGTATGAACAGTTTGCAAAGTAGGTGGAGGAGAATTAGGAATTATTTAAACATGGAGGTTGCAGAGAGTTTATTGAAGTAAGAGGTTGGGATAGACATGGTCAGACACAGGCTCATGCATTAGAAAAATCATTTGGATAGTTGAGTAGAGGATGGACTGAAGAGGAGACAGACAAGGCAGGGATATCAGTCAAGACACATACACAGACGCATGTATAACATGTATTATGTATGTGTATATAACTACTTGGCACAGTGGAGAGAATGTGAGATCTGGAATTAGGAGAAACAGAAGATCTGAATTCACAGTTAATGTTTTACACTTACTGTGTCATGCAGGCAAGTCAGTTAATCACGATCTTCCTCAATTTCTTTTTTTTTTATTTTAAGCTTTTTATTAGTATAACATATGTATGGGTAGTTCCCCAACCTTGATCTTTACAAAGCTT
>JAJPUD010012011.1:0-16725 GCA_023553655.1 Myrmecobius fasciatus
TATATATATATATATATGTATGTATATATATGTATGTATGTATGTATGTATGTATGTATACCCATTTGATTTGTCAAGTATTTTGAAGTGGGTAACATGCATTGGACTTCCTGCCATCTAGGCGAGGGGTTGTGGGGTAGAGGGGAAAAATTTGTAACAGAAAGCTTTGCAAGGGTCAATGTTGAAAAATTACCCATGCATATGATTTCCAAATAAAAAGCTTTAATAGAAAAGAAGAATTCCCTTTCTTTCAGGTAAATACACTGCCACAGTTATATGGAAACAATTTCATCTTTGCCGTGCTATTAGAAAGTAATATTACTGTAGTCAATACCAATTCTTTGTTTCCTTTCATTTTCTGGAAAGGAGTTCCCTGAACTATCCCAAAGGAAACAAAACCTTCTAAATAAAGAAAATCTGAGCTACACCATGACTGAGGAATAGCTTAGTCAGAGCTTCTTCTAAAAATAGTCCATTCTTGTAAGGTATTTTTCTGAAGAGTTAATTGAAGGAATAATTGTACAAGAGAGTTCTTTCAATGCCTGAAGTAGTATCATTTGTCATGGACATCGTTTTTGGAAGTTTGGAAACCAATGTGAGCAATCAAGCAATCAAGTAAAGCAACTGTCCATCAGTGGGGAAAGCCCTCTCAGGTTGAGATAAAAGAGTTCCATTTGCCAAATTGAGGGCCACTTGGATCAACAATAGCTGTTATCCTTATTAAGAGGAATCATATAGTGCAGTATGTAGCACAGTATGATACCACCAGAATGTTCAAATTGACAATTGCTTGGATATTCCCCAATTTCTGCTATTTTTTATATTTTTAAAAATATTTTTAAATAATTAAAGCTTTTTTATTTGCAAAACATATGCATGGGTAATTCTTTAACACCAACCCTTATGAAGCTTTCCATTACAAATTTCCCCCCCATCCTCCAACCCCTCCCCTAGATGGCAGGAAGTACACTACATGTTAATTATGTTAAAATACTTGACAAATCGAATATATGTATACATATTTCCATTCTTATCTTGCTGTGCAAGAAAAATCATATCTGGGGCAGCTAGGTGGCGCAGTGGTTAGAGCACCAGCCCTGAAGTCAGGAGGACCTGAGTTCAAATCTGGTCTCAGACACTTCCTAGCTATGTGACCCTGGGCAAGTCACTTAACCCCAATTGCCTCAGCAAAAAAAAAAAAAAAAAAAAAAAAAAAAACAAAAAAAAACCATATCTACAAGAAAAAAAAATCAGAGAAAGAAAACACAATACAAGCAAATATCAATAGAGAGTATGAAAATTATGTTGTGGGCCACATTTCATATCCCTCTCTCTAGGTGTATATAGCTTTCTTCACTGAACAATTGGAAATGGTTTGAGACATTTCATTGTGGAAGAGAGCCATGTCCATCAGAATTGATCATCATATAGTCTTGTTGTTGCCATGTATAATGCTTTCCTAGTTCTGCTTGTTTCACTCAGCATCAGTTCATGCAAGCCTCTCCAGGCCTGTCCAAAATCATCCTGCTGTTCATTTCTTACAGAACAATAATATTCCATGACATTCATATACCATAATTTGTTCAGCCATTCTCCAATTGATGGGCATCCACTCAGTTTCCAGTTTCTAGCCACTACAAAAACGGCTGCCACAAACATTTTTGCATATGTGGGTCCCTTTTCTTCCTTTATGATTTCTTTGGGATATAAGCCTAACAGAAACATTGCTGTGTCAAAGGGTATGAATAGGTTGATAACTTTCTAAGCATAGTTCCAAATTGCTCTCCAGAATGGTTGGGTCCATTCACACAGTTCCACCAACAATGTATCAGTGTCCCAGTTTTCCCACAACCCCTCTAACATTTGTCATTATCTTTTCCTGTCATCTTAGCCAATCTGACAGGTGTGTAGTGGTACTTAAGAGTTGTCTTAATTTGCATTTCTCTGATCAATATTGATTTGGAGCACGTTTTCTAAAACACTAAAAATAGTTTTAATTTCATCTGAAAATTATCTGTTCATATCCTTTGACCATTTATCAATCGGAGAATGGCTTGAATTCTTATAAATATGAGACAATTCTCTATATATTTTAAAAATGAGGCGTTTATCAGAACCCTTAAATGTAAAGATGATTTCACAATTTATTGCTTCCCTCCTAATCTTGTCTACATTAGATTTGTTTGTAGAAAGACTTTTTAACTTAATATATTCAAAATTATCTGTCTGGTGTTCAATTAAGGGTTCCATTTCTTCTTTGGACACAAATTCCTTCCTTCTCCACAAGTCTGAGAGGTAAACTCTCCTATGTTCCTCTAATTTGCTTATAATATCACTCTTTATGTCTAAATCATGAACCAATTTAGATCTTATTTTGGTATGTGGTGTTAGGTGTGGGTCTAGCCCTAATTTCTTCCATACTACTTTCCAATTTTCCCAGCAGTTTTTGTTAAATAGTGAGTACTTACACCAAAAGCTGTGGTCTTTGGGTTTATCAAACACTAGACTGTTACAGTTTTGTCCTGGTTTGTCCTGTGATCCTATCCTATTCCACAATTCTACTACACTATTTCTTAGCCAGTTCCAAATGGTTTTGATGACTGCTGCTTTCTAATATAGTTTTAGTTCTGGCGCAGCAAGGTCACCCTCCTCAGACTTTTTTTTTTAATTAATTCCCTTGAAATTCTTGACCTTTTGTTCTTCCAAATGAAATTTTCTACTATTTTTTTTTCTATATTTGTAAGATAATTTCTTGGGAGTTTGATTGGTATGGCACTAAATAAGTAAATTAGTTTGGGTAGTAATGTCATTTTTATTATATTCTCTGGACCTATCCATGAACACTTGATGTTTTTTTTTCCGACTGATTAAGTTTGACTTTATTTGTGTGAATAGTATTTTTAATTTAGTTTGTATAGTTCATAACTCTTCCTCAGTGGATAGATTCCCAAATATTTTATACTATCAACAATTATTTAGAATGGAATTTTTTGTATCTCTTACTGCTTATCTTTGTTGGTAATATGTAAAAATGCTGATGCTTTATGTAGATTTATTTTGTATCCTGCAAATTTGCTAAAGGTGTGAGTTGTTTGTAGTAGTTTTTTAGTTTGCAAAGAGTGATAATTTGGTTTCTTCCTTACCTGCTCTAATTCCTTTAATCTCTTTTACTTCTCTTATTGCCAAAGCTAACATTTCTTTTTTTTTATTAATACTTTTTATTTGCAAAACATATGTATGGGTAATTCCTAAATATCAACCCTTACAAAGCTTTCTGTTACAAATTTCCCCCATTACTCCCCACCCCTCCCCTAAATGGCAGCATTCCACTACATGATAATTATGTTAGAATACTTAAGAAATCAAATATATGTATAGTTATTGCCACGTAACATTTTTTCTGTAGGATAAATCGTATCTTGGCAAAGATTGGGGCAAAAGAAACAAAAAGAAATTGTTGGACAAAGAAACTCCTAATTATTACTCTAATTTCCTCTTCATTGGAGGAAAGTTCTCCTTTATCATTTTTGAGTCTGACAATTTGATTTTCCTCTTTCCTTTTTCTGATCAAATTAACTAAAGGCTTATCTATTTTATTGGTTTTTTCATAAAACCAACTCTTAGTTTTATTTATTAATTCAGTAGTTTTCTTATTTTCAATTTTATTAATCTCACCTTTTACTTTCAGAATTTCCAGTTTTGTATTTAATTGCGGGTTTTTAATTTGCTCTTTTTCTAGTTTTTTTATTTATAACCCTAATTCATTGATCTTCTCTTTCTCTGTTTTATGCAAATAAGCATCTAGAGATATAGAGTTACCCCTTATAACTGCTTTGGCCGTATCCCACAAATTTTGGTATGTTGTCTCATTATTGTCGTTCTCCTGGATGAAATTATTGATTGTGTCTATGATTTGCTCTTTCACCCATTCATTCTTCAGGATTAGATTATTTAATTTCCAGTTAACTTTTGGTCTATTTTCTCCTTGCCTTATATTACATGTGAGTTTTATTGCATCATGATCTGAAAAGGATACATTTACTCTTTCTGCTTTTCTGCATTTCATTTTGAGGTTTTTAGGCCCTAACACATGATCAATTTTCATATAAGTTCCATGAAGCCCTGAGAAAAAAGTATACTCCCTTCTATCACCATTCAATTTCCTCCAGAGATCTATCATACCTACCTTTTCTAACATTTTTTTTATCTCCCTATCTTCTTTCTTATTTATTTTGTGGTTTCATTTATCTAATTCTGAGAGAGCAAGGTTGAGATCCACCACTCGTATAGTATTACTGTCTATTTCTCATTGCATCTCTGTTAGTTTCTCCTCTAAGAACTTAGATGCTATACCACTTGTTGCATATATGTTTAGTATTGATACCGCTTCATTGTCTATGGAACCCTTTAGTAAAATATAGTTTCCTTCCTTATCTCTTTTAATTAGATCTATTTTTGTTTTTACTTGATCTGAAATAAGGATTGCTACCCCTGTTCACTTGAAGCATAAAAGATTCTGCTCCAGGACTTTACCTTCACTCTGTATGTATCTCTATATTTTAAATGTGTTTCTTGTAAACAACATATTGTAGGATTCTGGCTTTTAATCCAGTCTGCTATCCGTTTCCATTTTATGGGAGAGTTCATCCCATTCACATTCACAGTTAAAATGTCTGTATCTATATTTCCTGCCACCTTAATTACCCAAAGTTATATTTTTCTCTTCCCTTTCCCCTTACTCTCTTCCCCCCTCCCCAGTATTTTGTTTCTGATGACCACCTCCCTCTAACAGTCCTACCCCCTTTAGAACTCTCTCTCTTTTTTTACACCTTTCCCCTATTCCTTCTATTAATTTATCCCTTTCCTTTCCTCCTTTCCCTCCTACTTCCCTATACAGAGGGCCAAGTTTTTCCCTGATATCAAATATGTCTGATATGCTCTTTTAGAGCCCAATCTAATGAAAGTAAGATTTACACAATACTCATCACCCTCCCTTCTTTCCCTCAATTATATTAGATTTTCTATGTCTCTTCATGACATTTTGCCTTATTTTACCTCCTTTTTTTTTACTTTATTTTACCTCCTTTCCCCTCCCCCCCCTTTTTTACAGTATGATATACCTTCCACCTGTAATTTCTTTTTGATTATTATTGAAGTGAAATCAAATTATACTCCCATTCTTTAAGGATACGCCTAGTAGAGATATAGATCTCGAGAGTTCTTTCCTTTTTACCTTTTTATGCTTCTCTAGAGTTCTGTGTTTGGAGGTCAATTTTTTTGATCAGATCTGGTCTTTTCATTAGAAACAGGAGAAATTCTCCTGTATCATTGAAAGACCATCTTCTTCCCTGGGAGATGATGCTCATTCTAGCTGGATAGCTTATTCTTGGCTGTAATCCAAGTTCTTTTGCCTTTTGGAATATCTGATTCCAGGCCCTGTGATCCTTCAATGTGGAAGCTGACAGATCCTGTGAAATTCTAATGACAGTTCCTTGGTATTTGACCTGTTTTTTTCTAGCAGCTTGTAATATCTTTTCCTTGGTGTGATAGTCCTGAAATTTGGCTTTGGCGTTTTAATTTTGGGGTCTCTTTCAGGAGGTGATCGGTGAATTCTTTCAATGCCAACTTTGCCTTCTGACTCTAAAACATCAGGGCAAATCTCTTTCATGATTTCCTGGAAGATAGCATTAAGGTTCTTTTTTTTATCATGACTTTCAGGGAGTCCTATAATCCTTAAATTGTCTCTCCTGGATCTGTTTTCCAAGTCAGTTGTTTTTCCTAGGAAATATTTCATATTTTCTTCTGTTTTTTCATTTTTTTTTCTTTGACTGATTCTTGAAGTCTTATTGATTCATTCATTTCAATTTGTTCAATTTTAATTTTTAAGGTATTATTTCCTTCAGTTATCTTTTTTAGCTCCTTTTGTAACTAGCCAATTGAATTTTTTGGTTCATTGCATTCTTTTTCCATTTTGACAATTTTATTTTTCAGTGAATTGTTGTCTTTTTCCAATTCACTAATTTTGTTTTTCAGTGAATTGTTATCTTTTTCCAATTCACTATTTTTATTTTCTGGTGAGTTGGTGACTTTTTCCAATTCAACAATTTTGTTTTTCAGTGAATTGTTGTCTTTTTCCAATTCACCAGACTTATTTTCCAGTTTTTCACGTCTCTGTTGCACGGTGATATTTCCTTCTTGCACTGCTCTCAATTTATTTCCCCAATCTTCTTCTAGCTCTCTTTTGAGATTCTTTATGCAATCTTCCAGGTAAGCCTTCTGACAGGGAGACCAGCTTAAGTCCACCTTTGTAGCTTTATCTGGGATTGTTTTCAGAATCTCAGGATCTGGGGACTGCTCTAGTTTCTCTCAGTAAAAGCTGTCTATGGTGAGAGCTCTCTTCTTCTTGCTCATGATGTTTAACTGAGGTATCAGTCACCAGCAGGGTATTCTGCAGCAGCAGCAGCAGCAGGGATTTCAATTTGCCCTGGGGCAGTTTGCCTTGTTGACTTCCGGTCTGGGGCTGATCTGGCTAGATCCGCACTAGGACCACACTTTCAGCCGCTCTCAATCCACCCCTTATCAAAGGTAGACCTGCCAAAGCACCTGCCCGCAAGCAGAGCAAAGTGGCCCAAGTGTCTCCCAGGGACTTCCTGGAAGCCCAAAAATCCTCTGGTCCTTCCAAGTCCTGGACTTGCACCCCGGCTGCGCCCTGGCGTCTGAGAGCTGGTTGCTGCTCAATCCCCTGCCCGTCTAAAACTGACCTCAGAAGTTCTTTCAAAATAGATATTTGATAGAAGTGAGTTGTAGTCCAAGTGTTTGGTGGTGCCCTCACTCCAGAACCAGTTCTGAGGCTCAACTTGTCTGGGTCTGAGGGAAGGTCTCAGGAGCTCACAGAGGATGCTGTCTGCAGTTTGCTATCTTGGCTGCACCCCCCCAAAGCTAACATTTCTAAAAAAATATTTATTAGTAATGGTGAGAGGGGGCAGCCTTGTTTCACTCCTGATCTTATTAGGAATGGGTCTAGTTTGTCCCCATTGCATATGATGCTTGCTGATCATTTTAAATAGATGCTACTGATAATTTTAAGGAAAAGCCCATTTTTTCCTCTATACTCACTAGTATTTTTAATAGAAATAGGTGTTAGATATTATCAAATGCTTTTTTGCAGCTATTGAGATAATCGTGATTTTTGTAAGTTTAGTTATTAATATAATTGATTATGCTGATAGTTTTCCTAACATTGAACCAGTCCTGCATTCCTGGTATAAATCCTACTTGGCCATAGTGTTTTATCTGGGGGTAACTTTCTGTAATCTTATTGCTAATATCTTATTTAAGATTTTTACATCAATATTCATTAGGGAAATTGATCTATACTTTTATTTTTCTGTTTTTACACTACTTGATTTAGCTATCAGCACCCTATCTGTATCATTGAAGGAATTTTGTAGTACACCTACTTTCCCTATTATTTCACATAGTTTATATGGTATTGGAATTAATTGTTCTTTGAATGTTTGGTAGAATTCACATGTAAATCCACCTGGCCCTGGAGATTTTTTCTTAGGGATTTGATTAATAGCTTGTTCTATTTCTTTTTCTAAAATGGGGCTATTTAAATAATTTATTGACTCTTCTGTTAACCTGGGCAGTCAATATTTTTGTAGATATTCTTCCATTTCATTTAGATTATCAAACTTACTGGCCTGATGTTGGGCAAAGTAACTTCTAATTATTCCTCTAATTTCCTCTTCCTTGGTGGAAAGTTCTCCATTTTCATTTTTGAGGCTAACAATTTGATTTTCCTCTTTGCTTTTTCTAATCAAATGAACTAAAAGCTTATAATTTTTTTGTTTTTTTCATAAAATGAAATATTAGTTTGATTTATTATTTCAATACTTTTCTTATTTTCAATTTTATTAATTTCCCCTTTTATTTTCATTATTTCCAATTTGCTACTTAATTGAGGGTTTTTAATTTGTTCTTTATCTAGTTTTTAATAGTAAGCCCAGTTCATTGGTCTTCTTTTTCTCTATTTTATGCAAATAAGCATCTAGAAATATAAAATTACCCCTTATAACCACTTTGGCCATGTCTCAAAAATTTTGTATGTTGTCTCATCATTGCCATTCTCCTGGATAAAATTATTTATTGTGTCTATGATTTGCTCTTTCACCTATTCATTTTTTAGGATTAGATTATTTAATTTCTAATTAACTTTTGGTCTATTTTCTCCCGGCCTTATATTGCATGTGATTTTTATTGCATCATGATCTGAAAAGGATGCATTTATTATTTCTGCCTTTCTGTATTTGATTTTGAGGTTTTTAATCCCCTAACACATGGTCAATTTCTGTATAAGTTCCATGGACTGCTGAGAAAAAAGCAAACTCTGTTCTGTCTCCATTCAATTTTCTCGAAAGATCTATCATACCTAACTTTTCTAACATTTTGGTTACCTCCCTAATTTCTTTTTTATTTATTTTGTGGTTTGATTTATCTAATTCTGAGAGAACAAGGTTGAGGTTCCCCACTAGTATTGTTTTACTGTCTATTTCTTCTTGCAGGTCTCTTAACATCTCCCCTAGGATTTTGGATGCTATACCACTTGGGGCATAAATGTTAAGTATTGATATTACTTCATTCTCTATGGTACCCTTTAGTACAACATATTTTCCTTCCTTATCTTTTTTAATTAGATCGATATTTGCTTTTACTTGATCTGAGATCCGGATTGCTACCCCTGCTTTTTTTTTTTCCTTCACCTGAAGCATAATAGATTATGCTCCAGCCCTTTACATTCACCCTGTATGTATCTGTATGCTTTAGATGTGTTTCTTGTAAACAACATATTGTTGGATTCTGGCTTTTAATCCAGTCTGCTTTCTGCTGCCATTTTATGGGAGAGTTCATCCCATTCACATTCACAGTTAAAATAATTAATTCTGTATTTCCTGTCATCTTATTTACCCAAATTTATGTTTTTCCTCTTTCCTTTCCCCCTTTTCCCTCCCCCTTCCTAGTATTTTGTTTTTGATGACCACCTCCCTCAAACAGTCATCCCCCCTTTAAAGCCCCTCCCCCTTTTTTACACCTTTCCTCTAATTCTTCTATTAGTCTAGCTCTTTCTTTCCCTCCCACTTCCCTATAAGGAGGGGCAAGTTTTTCTTTGAAGCCAAATGTGTCTGATATACTCTTTTAGAGCCCAATCTAATGATTACACAATGCTTATCCCCCTCCCTTTTTTTCCTCATTTATAATTAGCTTTTATTTGCCTCTTCATGAGATTTTACCTTATTTTACCTCCTTCCCCTCTTTTTCCAAGTATTATAGCCCTTCTACCTCTAGTTCCTTTTTTGTATTATCAAAGTAAAATCAAATTATACCTCCATTCTTTAAGTATACCCATAGCAGAAATAAAGTTCTCAAGAGTTCTTTCCTTGTTATTTTTATGCTTCTCTTGAGTTCTGTCTTTGGAGGTCCCATTTTTTGTTCAGATCTGGTCTTTTCATTAAGAATAGGTGAAACCCTCCTATATCATTAAATGTCTATCTTCTTCCCTGGAAGATAATGCTTATTCTTGCTTGAGAGCTTATTCTTGTCTCTAATCCAAGTTCCTTTGCCTTTCAGGATATCTCGTTCCAGGCCCTTCTATTTTTCAATGTAGAGGCTGACTGATGTTTTGTGATTCTAATTAAAGTTCGTTGGTATTTGAATTTTTTCTTTCTAGCTGCTAGCAATATCTTTTCCTTGCTGCGATAGTCCTGAAATTTAGCCACAATTTTCCTTGGGGTTTTAATTTGGGGGTCTCTTTCAGGAGGTGATCGATAAATTCTTTGGATGGTGATTTTACCTTCTGATTCTAAAACATCAGGGTAATTTTCTTTCATTATTTCCTGGAAGTGAGTGTCTAGGTTCTTTTTTTTTTTCATCTTGACTTTCAGAAAGTCCAACAATCCTTAGATTGCATCTCCTATATATATTTTCCAGCTCAGTTGTTTTTTCTAGGAGATATTTCATATTTTCTTCTATTTTTTTTCTTTTTTTGTTTGTTTTTGTTTGACTGATTCTTAAAGTCTTATTGAGTCATTCACTTCCATTTGTTCAATTCTAATTTTTAATGTATTATTTTCTTCAGTTACCTTTTTTAACTTCTTTTGTAACTGGCCAATTGAATTTTTCATTCTTGGCAGTCTTTTTTCATTTCACCAATTTTGTTTTTCAGTGAATTGGTGTCTTTTTCATATCTCTTGTGTAGGGCATTATATCCTGCTTGCAATGATCTCATTTCATTTCCCCATTTTTCTTCTAATTCTTTTTTGAGATTCTTTAAGCAATCTTCCAGGAAAGCTTTGTGAAATGGGGACCAGCTCATGTGTCCTTTTTGGCTTCCTCTGGAGTTGCTTTAATGTTATGAACTTCAGGATCTGAGGTCTGCCCTTCTCTCTCTTCATATAAGCTGACTATGGTGAGAGTTCTTTTCTGTTTTTTATTCATTTTTTTAAAGCTTGACGTCTGTTTAAAGCAGAAGAGTGGCAGTTGCTTTAATTTGCCCTGAGGCAATTTAGCTGATTGACTTCAGGTGCTAGGCTGTCCAGGCTACCTCCTGTGTTTGCAATGGGTTACAATCTCCCTTTTACAAAAGGCAGATATGCCAAAGCACCTGCCTGCAAGCAGGGCAGAATGTCCCAAGAGTCTTAAATAGACTTCCCAGGTTTTTAGAACCTGCCACCCTAAGTCTGGCCTGGCTTCCTTCCCTGTCTCCCGGAGCTGTGCCTGAGCTCAGCAAACTGCCCGAGCTCTTGTCTGTCTGAAACAGACCTGCTCTGGAGTTTTTCCAATGTGGCTTCTTCTAGGAATGTGTTGTACTCCTAATATTTGGGTGAGCTTTAACTCCAGAACTAGTTTAAAGGCTTAATCTGCTGTTGGTGTGAGAGGTCAGAGGAGCTCACAGAGAATTGTGTCTTCACTCCCCCATCTTGGCTCCACCCCCACACTTCATTACTTTTTAAAAATTGAGATAAAGAAAAAATTTTATTTCTGACCTCAATTTTTTAGTTTGATTTTGACAAATGGCACAAATAACAATGTACCAAAAAGGACAATCTTTTATTTCCTATGATACAAACTATTGATTTTTATAATTGGACTCTCAATATGGCCAAAGGTCTGCTCAACAATCCAATGTTTTGTGAATAAAAATATACTTGATGATTTCATGTTTCATATCTGATTTTTTAAAAGAAAATGGATAATTTATTGACATAACAAAGGTGAATTTTAAGACAGGTAGCCCAGCAGAGTAAAAGGAGTATCTTAGCACTCTCAGTGTCAGAAAAATTTATGTTCAACTACTGTTGCCAATTTGTATTAATGAAAGTAATTTCTGATATTAATTAAATCATAGGTCTCTTCTAATTTTCAATGGATACATAAATGAACTAGTTTCATCAATTCCTCATCTAAGGGTTTAAAAAAAATAGCAAATTCATCACAAAGTATATATCCTTCAGAAAATAGGGTACAATAATTTAGACATATGAGTGATACAATAAGCAAATTGAGAAAACAAGAAGTAGTTTAACTTACAAATCTAGGGATAAGGGAAGTATTTTTAAGGTGAAAATCATATGCTTTAATCCACATTCAGTCTCCATAATTCTCCCTCTGAATGTGAATGGCATTTTCCATTCCAGGTTTATTGGGATTGTCATGGATCACTGCATTGCTGAGAAGACCTAAGTTGATGATAGTTGGTCTTAACGTGATCCTGCAGTTATTGTGTATAATCTTCTTATGGTTCTGCTGACTTCACTCGACACTCAGTTCATATAAGTCTTTCCAGGTTTTTTTGAAGTCAACCAGCTCATTATTTCTTGTAAAACAGTAGTATTCCATTACATTCATACATCTTTACTTATTCATTCAGCCATTGCCCAATAGATCGACATCCACTCCATTTCTAATTTCTTGCTACAACAAAAAGAACTGCTACGAGCATTTTTGTACATGTGGATCATTTTCTCTCTTCATGATCTCTTTGGAATACAGATTCAGTAAAGACACCACTAGATTAAAATTTTATAGCCTTTTAAAGGCCATGGTTCCAAATTGCTTTCCAGAATCCTTAAATCTCTTCACAACTCCACCAACAATGCATTTTTGTCCCAGTCTCCTCACATCCTCACCAATATTTATCATATTCTTTTCCTGTCATCTCAGGCAATCTGTTAAGTGTGAGGTAGTACCTCAGAATTTTTTTTTAATTTGTATTTCTCTAATCAATCTAATTCAGCTGAAATTGACTCTCCAAAATCACCAGTGATCTCTTAATTTCCAAAAATATGGGCTTTTCTTGTCCCTTTTTAACGATTTCTAATCTTTCACACTGGTTGTTTTTTTTTCCCTTTGACATTCTTCTCTAGGTTTCCATGACACCACTTTCTCATGATTCTCTTTCTACCTTTCTGACCATTCCTTTTTAATCTCTCTTGCTGACTCTTCATCCATATTAATATTCATTAACCTTAATTATCCACTAAAATCTGAGTCCACTTCTCTTCTCCTCCTATCAGGATTTCATTTGGTGATCTTAGCAGCTACAGTGATTTCAACTATCTTTTCTCTGTAGTTGATTTTCATATTTATTTGTCCAGCCTGAACCTCTCTCCTGACCTCCAGATTCACATCTATAACTGTCTATTGGACATTTTGTTTTGGATATCTTGTAGACATCTTCCAACATATTCAAAATTGAACGCATCATCTTTCCCCCAAACCCTCACATCTTTCTAAAGAAAGGTGCAGCCTTTGTTACAATTACCCATGTTTGTAACTTAGATATCATACTCCATTCCTTTCTCTCATTTCCTTTATCCAATAGGTTGCCAAGTTCTGTTTCTGCATTTACAATATTTCTTGTATATATCCCTTTTCTTCTTTTTACACTGCCATCACTTTGGTGCAGGCCCTCATTATTTTATGCCTGGACTGATAGAATAGCCTTTAGATTGGTTTCCCTGCCTCATTTTCTCCTTCATTAAATCTGTCTATCCTCCATTAAGCTATCAAATTGATCTTTCTAAAGCTTAAGGCTAACCACATCACTCTCTTTTCAATTAACTCTCGTAGGTTCCTGTTGCTTCTGTTATCAAATAAAAAACTTTATTTGGCTTTGAAGTCCTCCATAACCTGCCTCCTTCCTACCTTCTCAGTCTTTTTGTACTTTACACTTCCTTCCCAATGTACTCTATAAATCCAGTGATATTGACTTTTTTTGCTGCTTCTCGGAAAAAAAAAAAAAAACTCATTTCTCAAATCTCAGAATTTTTCTAAGCTGTCTCCCAAATCCCCACTTCTCTTCTTTCTAATCTTTGCCTCCTAACTTTCTTGGATTTCTTCAAGTGTCCACTAAATCTTACCTCCTATAAAGAAGCCTTTCCCCCATTTCTCCTTAATTCAAGTGCCTTCCCTTTATTGATCATCTCCAATTTAAATTGTATGTATCATGTCTGTATATAATATGTTAAAAATTTAGAGGGAGCAACTAGACTGTGCCTGTCCTCAGCATTCTATGGGAGAAATATTACATATAGGCAAGCAAATAAATGCAAAGTGATATCATGAAGAAGAAACAACCCAACAGATAAGAGGGACAAAAAAAGACTTTATGTAGGAAATTGAGTTTTGAAGGTGTGTAAGAAAAGGGGAATGAAGAAGGAATAAGACGCAGCCTGAGTGTAGGCAGTTAGATGGGATATTTTGCAGCATTTAGATACATCTGATTTGGCTAGAATGTACAAAGCCTAAGGCAACTAATAGGAAGTTAAGTCTTAAGAGGCAGTAGGCTACAACCAGATTGAGAAAGTGTGAATACCAAGCTGAGAAATTTGTATTTGATCCTATAATCAATGAACATTTTTGAGCAGAGTAATTAACATGGTCAATCTTGTGGCTAAAGAAGATTATTTTGGCAGCTACTTACACATTACTTATAGAAGACTATATTTTCTTTTCATTGATTCTTGTTTTAAAAAATAAAAGAGAGACATTATCCAGCAGGAAACTGGAAAACTAAAAAGCAGACAAGTTAAAAAAAAAGCAAAACCTGTACGAACAAGTATATACCTAATAATTCTATAAATGTCAAAAAGATAAATGCTATAAATATAAAATAACACCATTGAATAATTAAGCATGAATGTAACAATCAGCATTATCATCACCATTATCATCATCATCATCATCATCATTCACATTTATGGATTTGCAAAGCACTTAATGTAAATCTGACATTTGAGCATCACAGCAATCTTATAAGATGGGTGGTATTATCAGCCCCATTTTATATATAAGGGAATTAAGGTTGAGAGGAACAGAGTCACAGGTATTTATGTGTCTGAAGACTCATGCTGGGTTTTTCAGACTCCAGTCCAGCTCCTATCCATTGCTCCATTTGTAGCTGTAACTAAGAACTGGCAAAAGTGATCATAAGGGGAAATATTTTTGATCAAAGAAGAGACAGAAAGGATTTCAAAATGAAAATAGAAATCTTATTATATTAAATTAAATGTTTTTGCATAAGTAAAGCCAATGCAATTAAGATTGGAAAGAAAGCAGAAGGTTGGGGACCATTTTAATAGTGTTTCTTTGATACAGCTTTCACTTCTTAAATATATAGAATTTTTTTTTGGAAAGATATGCTAAATTTATTTTGTGAAAAGGATTTAAGTTCCAGAAACAGGTGGATTTTTTTTACTGAAGCTTTTTATTTGTATAACATATGTATGGGTAGTTCCTCAGCATTGATCTTTACAAAACTTTCCGTTACAAGTTTTACCCCCAGTCCCCTCCTCTCCCCTAGATGGCAGGAAGTCCACTACATGTTAATAATGTTAAAATACTTGACAAGTTGTGCAAGAAAAATCCTATCTACAAGAAAAAAAAAGAAAATCAGAGAAAGGAAACACAATGCAAGCAAACATCAATAGAGAGCATGAAAATGTTATGTTGTGGTCCACATTTCATATACCTCTCTCTGGGTGTATATGGCTTTCTTCACTGAACAATTGGAACTTGTTTGAGAAAATTCTTTGTTGCAGAGAGCCATGTCCATCAGAATTGATCATCATGTAATATTGTTGTTGCTGCGTATAATGATCTGCTCGTTTCACTCAGCATCAGTTCATGCAAGTCTCTCCAGGCCTCTCTGAACAATAACATTCCATAACATTCATGTACCATAATTTATTCAGCCACTCTCCAATTGATGGGCATTCATTCAGCTTCCAGTTTCTAGCCATTACATAAAGGGCTGCCACAAACATTCTTGCACATGTGGGTCCCTTTCCCTCCTCTAAGATCTCTTTGGGATATAAGCCCAATAGAAACACTGCTGGGTCAAAGGGTACGCATAGTTTGATAACTTTTTAAGCATAGCTCCAAATTGCTCTCCAGAATGTTTGGGATCCATTCACAGTTCCACCAACAATGTATTAGTGTCCCAGCTTTCCCACATCCCTCCAGCATTCATCATTATCTTTTCCTGTCCTTTTAGCCAATCTGACAGGTGTGTAGTGGTATCTCAAATATATAGAATTTTTAAGAATATGTCATTCTGCAATTGATAAATTACCAAACAATATGAACAGACCCTTTTCAAATGAAGAAATCAGAACTAAATATGAGCATACAAATGCTCTAAATCATAATTGATTAAAGAAATACAAATTAAAACAACTTTGAGTTCCCACCTCACATTATCTGACTGCATACAGAAAAGGAAAGTAATGAATGTTGGAGAAGATGTGGAAAAATTTTGGAGAGCAATTTTAAACTGTGCCTAAAGAACAATGAAACTGAGCATACATACCCTGAGATTCAGCAACACCATCACTAGGTCTGTATACCAAAGAAATCATTATAAAAAAGGGACCTATGTGTACAAAGTATTTACAGGAACTTTTAGGTGGTAATCAATTGGAAATTGTGGGGTAGCCCATTAATTTGGGAAATGGCTAAACAAGTTACGGTTTATAAATGTAAAGGAATATCATGTACTTTAAAAAATGATGAACAGACTGTTTTCAGAAAAAAACTTGGAAAGATTTACATGAATTGATGCTGGGTGAACTGATCAGAACCAGGAGAATACTGTGCAGAGTAACAGTAACATCTTACAATGACCAATTATATTAAACTTAGTACTTCTCAACAATACAATAATGCAAGACAATTCCAAATGAATCATGATGGAAAATGCTATTCATATCTAGAGAATGAACACATGAAATTTGATCAAAGTATATTATTTTCATCTTCACTTTTTATGTTTTTTCCTTTTGTTCTTTTATAACATAATATAACTAAATTGAAATATTTTTACATGATTGTACATATATAACCTATATTAGATTGCTTGCCACCTTGGGGATACAGGAAGGTAAGCAGAGAGGGAGAAAAATTTGAACTAAAAATCTTATTAAATGAATATTGAAAATAATCTAAAATGTCATTAAAAAATAAAATAGAATTTTTAATTTCTATTTTATTTTTTTAAAAGAATAAGAATAAAGAAAAACAGAAAAGGAATACAAAACAGAACAAAAGAGAATATTGGCATGTGCCCAACAGAATATCAGGAAGGATTCAAAATTTATAACAACAAATTACCAATTAGAGAAAGTATATATATATATATATATATATATATATATGTGTGTGTGT
>JAJPUD010012011.1:16825-27142 GCA_023553655.1 Myrmecobius fasciatus
TATATATATATATATATGTGTGTGTGTGTGTGTGTGTATGTATATGTATATTATATATATGTTTACATATATATTAATATAAGTAATTATATTCATGAATTTCCATTTTTTCTTTAATTCCTTGTAAATTGTTCTTTTGTTTTCTGCTTCCTCACCTTATTTACTTTGTTCTTTCCCCTCTTCTATCCCCCACCATTCCCCCCAGCAAGCTATAGTTAAAAAAAGATATATTTATGTAGACATATATAGATATATACAAATTCATACACACACATACATACATACACACATATCTTTCCTATCCCTGCTGACTCTCCTTTAATTATGTTCCTTAACTTGCATTGTTATTACTTAATCTTCCCCTAAGGGTCCTTCCCTTGTCTTCTTTCCTCACTGTTTGCTTCTCCATTTGCCCATTTCTTACCCACTTCTTTCTTTTTTTTTTTTATTAAAGCTTTTTATTTGTATAACATATATATGGGTAGTTCCCCAACATTGATCTTTACAAAGCTCTCCATTACAAATTTTACTCCCAGTCCCCTCCCCTCCCCTAGATGGCAGGAAGTCCACTACATGTTAATAATGTTGAAATGCTTGAGAAGTTATGCAAGAAAAATCCTATCTACAAGAAAAAAAAAAGAATCAGAGAAAGGCAACACAATGCAAGCAAATGTCAATAGAGATCATGAAAATGTTACGTTGTGGTCCATATTTCATTTCCCTCTCTCTGGGTGTATATGGTTTTCTTCAGTGAACAATTGGAACTGGTTTGAGACAATTCTTTGTTGCAGAGAGCCATGTCCATCAGAATTGATCCTCATGTAATACTGTTGTTGCTGTGTATGATGATCTCCTGGTTTTGGAACATGCTATATACTTCATAGTATATATGTAGTATTGCCGATTTAACCCATTCCCGATATGAGTAAGTTTTCAGAAGTATGGGCCCTCCTAGCCCCTTTAATGCCTCTGTGTCTACTCTTCCTCTGCACCTCATTTGTGTAACATAATTACTATTTTTACCATAATTCTGCCACAATCTTAATTTTGAGCTACCCTATTGTTGATATCAATCTTAAGCATATGGTATATATTTCCCATGTTAAAAAAAAACCCATAAACAAATAATCCATGTTGAGTTCTTTGAAAATGATCTTTGATATTGGGCATAATATGTTAAATTCTCTATTAAGTTTGGGTTTGATAGATAGAAAGTCCTTAAAATCTGCAAATTCATTGAATTTCCATTTTTCTTTTATTTATTAAAGCTAAAAGTTCAAAAAATATGCATGGACAATTTTTCAGCATTAACCCTTGCAAAACTTTGTGTTCCCATTTTCCTCCCCCTTCCCCCAACCACTTGCCATGATGGCAAGTAATCCAATATACATTAAACATGGTAGAAATATATGCTAAATCCAATAAATGAATACATTTTTATGCAATTATCTTGCTGTAAAGAAAAATCACTTCAAACAAGGAAAAAATGAGAAAGAAAATAAAATGCAAGCAAACAACAGCAAAAAGTGAAAATGCATGTTGTGAACTACACTCCATTCCTACACTCTTCTCTTTAGTTGTAGATGTCTCTCTTCATCACAAGATCATTGGAACTGGTCTAAATTATCTCATTGTTGAAAAGAGTCTTGTCCATCAGAATTGATCATTATACAATCTTGATGTTGCCATGTATAATGATCTCCTGGTTCTACTGATTTAACTCAGCACCAGTTCATGCAAGTCTCTCCAAGGCTCTATGAAATCATCCTGCTGATCATTTCTTACATAACAATAATATTCCATAACATTCATATAATGTAACTTATTCAGCCATTTTCCACTTGATGGGCATCCATTAAATTTCCAGTTTCTTGACTGTTCAAAAAGGGCTGCCTCAAACATTTTTGCACATGTGGGTCTCTTTCCCTCCTTTAATATCTCTTTGGGATATAAGCCCAATAGAAACACAGCTGTGTCAGAGTATGTAGAGTTTCATAACTTTTTCAGCATAGTTCCAAATTGCTCTCCAGAATGGTTGGATCCATTTACAATTTTGGATCTGTTTACAATTCCACCAATAATGTATTAGTATCCCAGTTTTCCCACATCCCCTCCATCATTTGTGATTGTCTTTTCCTGTTATCTTAGCCAATCTGAGAGGTGTATAGTGATACCTCAGAGTTCTCTTATTTAGCATTTCTCTGATCAATAGTTATTAAATGGTTTGAATTTATGCATGTGTAAATTGTCTGTTCATATCCTTTGATCATTTCTCAAATGGAGAATGGCTTGAATACTTGGAATTTTGAGTCAATTCCCCATATATTTTAGAAATGAAGCCTTTATAAGAACTCTTGAATGTAATAATGTTTTCCCAATTTATCGCTTCCCTTTTAATCTTGTCTGCATTAGTTTTGTTTGAACAATACCTTTTTAATTTAATATAATCAAAATTGTCTATGTGTTGTTCAATAATGAGTTCCAGTTTTACTTTGATAACAAATTCTTTCCTTCTCCACAGATCTAAGAGATAAACTATCCTATTCTTCTATATATCACTCGTTATGCCTAAATCATGAACTCATTTCAACCTTATCTTGTTATAGGGTGGTAGGTGTGGGTCAATGTCTCTTTTCTGCCATACTAGTTTCCAATTTTCCCAGCAGTTTTTCTCAAATAATGAGTTCTTGCGCCAAAATCTGGAGTCTTTGGGTTTGTCAAACACTAAATTGATGTAGTTATTAACTATTTTGTCCTGTGAACCAAATCTATTCTACTAATTGGCTACTCTATTTCTTAGCCAGTACCAAATGGTTTTGGTAACCACTGCTTTTTAATATATGTTAGGTCTGGCACAGCTGGGCCACCTTCATTGGCATTTTTTAATTAATTATCTTGAAATTCTTGACCTTTTGTTCTTGAAGATGAACTTGGTTAATATAAATATATTAGATCTGTAAAATAATTTCTTGGGAGTTTGATTGGTACGGCACTAAATAAGTAGATTAATTTAGGTAGTATTGTCATTTTTATTATATTCACATGGTCTCCCCATGAGAGCTTGATATTTTTCCAACTGATTAGATCTGACTTTATTTGTGTGGAAAGTGTTTTTTAGTTGTGCTCATATAGTTTCTGACTTTTCTTTAACAGACAGTATCCCAAATATTTTATACTATCAACAATTATTTTAAATTGAATTCCTCTTCATATGTCTTGCTACTAGACTTTGTTTAGTAACATATAAAAATGCTAATAATTTATGTGGATTTATGTTTTATACTGCAACTTTGCTAAAGTTGTGAATTGTGTCTAGTATTTTTTTTTAGTTCATTCTCTGGGGTTCCCTAAAAATACCATCATATCATCTGCAAAGGGTAATAGTTCGGTTTCCTCATTACCTATCCTAATTCCTTTAATCTCTTTTTCTTCTCTTATTTCCAAAGTTGACATTTCTAATACAATATTGAATATTAATGGCAATAATGGCCAAACTTGTTTCATGCTTGATCTTACTGGGAATGGTTTTAGTTTTTTCCCATTACATCTGATGCTTTCTGATGGTTTTAAATAGATGCTACTGATCATTTTAAGGAAAAGTCCATTTATTCCTATATTCTCTAGTGTTTTTAATATAAATGGGTGTTGAATTTTATCAAATGTGTTTTCCACATCTATTGAGATAATCATATGACTTTTGTTAGTTTGTTATTGATATATTCAATTATGCTAATAATTTTTCTAATATTGAACCAGCCCTGCATTCCTTGTTTAAATTCTATTTGGTCATAGTGAATTACCCTAGAGATGACTTTCTGTAATCTCTTTGCTAATATTTCATTTAACACTTTTGCATCAATATTCATTAGGGAAATTGTTCTATAATTTTATTTCTCTCTTTTTGCCTTACTGTTTTAGATATCAGTATCATATGTGTCATAAAAGGTATTTCAAAGGCTCCTTCTTTCTCTGTTTTTTCAAATAGTATTTCAATATAGTATTGGAATTAATTGTTCTTTAAATGTTTGGTAGAATTCATATATAAATCCATCTGGCCCTGCAGATTTTTTCTTATGCAGTTGATCAATAGCTTGTTCTATTTCTTTTTTTTTTTAAATGGGACTACATAGATAATTTATTTCTTCTTCTGTTAACATAGGCATTGCATATTTAGGGTTAGCATTTTGTCTCATTATTATCATTCTTTTGGATGATGTTACTAATTGGGTTTATAATGTATTGTTTCACCCATTCATTCTTTAGGATTAAATTATTTAGTTTCCAATTAATTTTTGGTCTATTTCCTCCCAGCCTTCTAGTGCATGTAATTTTTATTATGGCATGATCTGAAAAAATGCATTTACTATTCTTGCCTTTCTATATTTGATTTTCTTATGCCCTAATATATGGTAAATATTTGTATAGGTTCCATGAACTACCAAAAAAAAGTAAACTCCTTTCTGTCTCTATTCAATTTTCACCAAAGATCTATCATAGCTATCTTTTTCTAAAATTTTATTTACTGCCTTAACTTCTTTCTCATTTATTTTGTGGTTTGATTTATCTCTTTCTGAGAGAACAAGGTTGAGATGGTCTACCAGTATAGTTTTGCTGGCTATTTCTTCTTACATCTCTCTTAACTACTCTAGGAATTTGGATACACTTGGTGTGCATCTATGTTTAGTATTGATATTGCTTCATTATCTCTGGAACCCTTTAGTAAGATATAGTTTCCTTTTTTATCTCCTTTAATTAGATCTATTTTTGCTTTTGCTTGATCTGAAATCATGATCACTACCCTTGCTTTTTTTTACTTCAGCTGAAACAATAAATTCTGCTCCAGCCTCTGACCTTTACTCTGTATGTTTCACTGTGTTTTAAATGTGTTTCTTGTAAACAACATATTCTAGGATTTTTGCTTTTAATCTAGTCTGTTATTTGATTCCGTTTTATGAGTGAGTTCATCCCATTCATTATCACAATTAAAATAAGTAATTCTGTATTTCCTGCTCCCTCATTTATCCCAAGTTATGCTTTTATTTTTCCTTTTCCCTTTTCCTCCTCCCCAGTATTTTGCTTCTGACCACCACTTCTTTTTGGTTGCCTGCAATATTTTTCCTGATCCTATAGTTCTGAAATTTAGCTATGATATTCATTGAAGTTTTTATTTTGGGCTTTCTTTCAGGCAATTATTGGTGAATTCTTTTAATGGCTATTACCTTCTAGTTATATAATATCAAGGTATTTTTCCTGATGACTTCCTGAAGGTAGATGTTTGTTTTTTTTTCCTTTTTTTGGTTGGTTTTGTTTGATTAGTTCTTTAAATCTTATTTAGTCATTCACTTCGGTTTGTTCAATTCTAAATTTTTAGTGTATTATTTTCTTCACTTACCTTTTTTTAGTTCCTTTTGTATTTGGCCAACTGAATTTTTAAATGAATTCCACTAATAATGATTGCAAGCCAAAATCATCTAATACACAAACAAACCCCTAGTATGAAAAAAAGGCACTTTGTTCATTGATTTTTCCATTTCACAAATTCTGTTTTTCAATGAATTGGTTATCTTGTTCTTATTGTAAGAAGTTGTATGTTTTTTCCATTTCATCATATCTATATTAGAGAGTTTTCTTCAAATAATTTGTTTTTTTTCTTTTCCATGCCCTCTTGCAAAGAACTCATTTCCTTCCCCCATTTTTCTTCTAACTCACTTTTGAGATGCTTTTTGAAATCACCCAAGAAAGGGTTGTGAAATGGGGACCAGCTCACATCTTCCTTTGGAACTTCATCTAGAGTTGATTTGCCTTTAGAAACTTCAAGATTTGAGGTCTGTTCTCTCTCTTCATAAAAGTTATCTATTTTCAGGGTTCTTTTTGCTTTTTTGCTCACTTTTAAGTGTTGAGGTCTGCTCTTAACACAAAAGAGCAACAGCAGTTTTAGTTTGCCCTGGGGCAGTTCTGCTGACTGAATTGTGGTGCTGGGTAATCATGGCCAGGTCCTGAGTTCTTCTGGGGCTCAGCAGCTTACAATTTGTCTTTTATATTTGTTTTTGCATAGTTTTATAGCAGATCTGCTAACCACCTGCTTGCGACCCAGAGAGAATATCCTAAGAACCTCACAGAAGATTCCTTGGTGCCCAGACTCCACAAGCTGTGGCTCCCAGCCGAGCTCCTTGCTACAGGCTCCCTATTCTGCAGTCTGGGTTCAGCAGCCTCTCCCCCCTGCCTGATTGAAATAGACCTGTTCTGAGGTTCTACCAAAGTATTTTCTTTTGGTAATGTGTTTTACTCCAAATATTTGTGGGTTCTCTCACTTCAAAACTAGCTTAAAGGCTTAATCTGCTATTGGTTTGAGAGAAGGTTGGAGAAGGTCAGATAAAGCTGTGACTACTCTCTGCTATCTTGACTTTACCAAATGCTCTTTTTTTTCTTATTATTCAATATTATAGACAGATTTTGCTAGATATTCTATTTTAGGCCATAGGCCTAGTTTTTTTGATTGTTGATAGATACGATTCTAGGATCTAGGATCTTTTATTGTGGCTACTGATAAGTCCTATACAATTATAATGGCAACTCCAGCATATTTGAATTGTTTGTTTCTTGTTTTGCAAAAATTTCTCTTTGATATGGGGGAATTTGAAATTTGGCAATAATATTCCTATTTAACAATAATTTTTCCACAAAGGATCTTTTTAAAGTAGTGATATCCCATTTTTGGCCACAGGCCTAATATTTTTAATTGTTGATAGATACGATTCTAGGACCTATGATCTTTTGTTGTGGCTGCTGATAAGTCCTATACAATTCTCAATGTAAATCCAGTGTATTTGAATTGTTTTTTTTTCTTGTTTCTTGCAAAAAAATTTCTCTTTGATATTTGGCAAAAATATTCCTATGTGTTTTCTACAAAGGATCTTGTTAAAGTGGTGATTAGTGGATATATTTTTCTATTTTCCCCTCATGTTCTATCAGTCTAGGACATTTTTCTTGGATTACTTTTGCATTTTTGTGTCAAGATTCTTTTTTGGTCACAAGTTTCAGGAAGTACAATTATTCTTACACTTTCTCTTTTGATCTGTTCTCCATATCTTTCATTTTTTCATATGAGATGTTTTATATTCTGTTCTATTTTCTCGTTCTTTATAATATATTTTGTTTCATTTTTTCATTTCTTTTTTCCAAATTTATGTTATTGGAAGAAATGAAATAAGCAAAAAGAAAACCAGAAAAGTAATGCAAAACAAAATGAAAACCATCAGCAAGCATCATATATAATGGAGACAAACTAAAACCATTCCCAATAAGATCCGGAGTGAAACAAGGCTGCCCACTGTCACCATTACTATTTAATATTTTATTAGAAATGTTAGTTTTACCAATAAGAGAAGAAAAAGAGATAAAAGGAATCAGAGTAGGTACTGAAGAAACCAAATTATCACTCTTTGCAGATGACATGATGGTATACTTAGAGAACCCTAGAGACTCAACTATGAAACTACTAGAAACAATTCACAACTTTAGCAAAGTGGCAGGATTAAAAATTGATCCACATAAATCATCAGCATTTTTGTATATTACCAATAAAGCTCAGCACCAAGAGATACAAAAACAAATTCCATTCCAAATAGCAGAGAATAGGATAAAATATTTGGGAATCTATCTGCCAAGGAAAAGTCAGAAACTATACGAACTAAACTACAAAACACTTTCCACACAAATAAAATCAGACCTAATCAATTGGAAAAACATTAAGTGCTCATGGGTAGGCAGAGAGAACATAATAAAAATGACAACACTACCCAAACTAATCTACTTATTTAGTGCCATACCAATCAAACTCCCCAGAAATTATTTTACAGATCTAGAAAAAATAGTAGCAAAGTTCATTTGGAAAAACAAAAGGTCAAGGATTTCAAGGAGATTAATGAAAAAAAAAAGGCAGATGTAGGTGGCCTTGCTGTACCAGATCTAAAACTATATTATAAAGCCACGGTCATCAAAACCGTTTGGTACTAGGTAGTAATAGAGCAGTCGATCAGTGGCACAGGGTAGGTTATCAGGACAATCTAGGCAATAACCTTAACAATTTAGTGTTTGATAAACCCAAAGACCCCAGCCTTTGGGATAAGTACTCACTATTTTGCAAAAACTGCTGGAAAAATTGGAAACTAGTGTAGAAGAAACTAGGGCTTGACCCATACCTAACACCACATACCAAGATAAAATCTAAATGGGTTCATGATCTAGATATAAAGAGGGACTTTGTAAGCAAGATAGAGGAACGTAATATAGTTTACCTCTCAAACCTGTGGAGATGGAATAAATTTATGTCCAAAGAAGATCTGGAACTCCTAATTGAACACCAGATGGATAATTTTGATTATATTAAGTTAAAAAGTTTCTGTACAGGTTGGGGGCGGAGCCAAGATGGCGGAGTGAAAAGGTGACTTTCTGCCTCTCCTCGGATCTTCTCTCAAATAAACAATAAAATAAGCCTCTGAACTGATTTCAAGTCAACGAACTCAGAAATATTTGGGCACTTTTCTGAAGAACTTCATATCAGGTTAGTCTGACGTGGACAGAGAGATAAATAGACGACTCCTGTGTAGGCCCGGAAGTAAGGGTGCGACTCAGCTCAGCTCATCTTGACAGAAATTCCAAACTCCAAACTCCAAATTCCAAACACCTGGAGTTTATCTGAGGAACTGGGGACACTCTGCCCTGATTGGGGGCAGGTGTTCTGGCAGACTTGCCTTGTTTAAGGAGTAATTCTGACTTAGTCCTAGCCCCCACCTACCCAGCACCTTAAGTTAACTGGACGAATTGCCCCAGGGCAAAGCTTTTCAGCCGCCGTTTTTTTTTTTCCCTACCTTAAAGAGATATCCACGCTGTCTAAAACAAAATGAAGAAGCAAAACAGAGCTCTCACCATAGACAGCTTTTATCAAGGCAAAGAAGCTTTGACCCCACATGCTGAGGTTCCTTTAGATAAAATAACAGATGAAGGTATTAAAGACCATCACTGGTCACTTTTTCAAAAGGCCTTTCTGGAAGATTGCATAAAGAACCTCAAAAGAGAGCTGGAGGATAAATGGGAAAATAAACTGAAATCAGTGCAAGAAGGATACAAAATCTTGCAAGAAGGATACGATGCCCTGCAAAAGAGATATGAAAAAGACACCCATTTATTGAAAAATAAAATTAGTGAAGTGGAAAAAGAGTGCAATGAACAAATTGGCCAGTTACAAAAAGAGCTTAGAAAGGTAACTGAAGAAAACAACACTTTAAAAATAAGAATTGAACAATTGCAAGTGAATGACTCAATAAGACTTCAAGAATCAGTCAAACAAAAAAAATGAAAAATTAGAAGAAAATATGAAATATCTCCTAGGAAAAACAACAGACTTGGAAAACAGATCTAGGAGAGACAATCTAAGGATTATTGGACTTCATGAAAGCCACGATGAAAAAAAGAATCTAAACACTATCTTCCAGGAAATCCTGAAAGAAAACTGCCCTGAGATTGTAGAATCAAAGGGCAAAATCACCATTGAAAAAATTCACCGATCACCTCCTAAAAGAGACCCCAAAATTAAGACCCCAAGGAATATAGTGGCTAAATTTCAGGACTAGAGCACCAAGGAACAGATTCTGCTAGCAGCTACAAAGAAACAATTCAAATACAGAGGATCAATAATTAGAATCACACAGGATCTGTCAGCCTCCACACTGAAAGATCGAAGGGCCTGGAACCAGATATTCAGAAAGGCAAAGGAACTTGGATTACAAGCAAGAATAACCTATCCAGCTAGAATGAGCATTATCCTCCAGGGAAGAAGAAAGTCATTTAATGATATAGGTAAATTTCACCTATTTCTAATGAAAAGACATGATCTGAACAAAAAATTTGACACCCAAACACAGAACTCAAGAGATGCATAAAAAGGTAAAAAGGAAAGGACTCTTGAGAACTTTATTTTTACTAGGGGGATACTTAAAGTTTGGGGGTATAATTAACTAGATATTACTTTGATAATATGAAAAAGAGAACTAGAGGGGAAAAGTTTGTCACACTGGGGAAAAGAGGGAAAAAGTGGTAAAATAAGATCTAAAAAAAAGGAGGTAAAAACAAGGTAAAATCACCTGAAGAGGCAAAGAAAACCTAATATAATTGAGAGAAAGAAGGGAGGGAGATGAGCAGTGTGTAAATCTTACTCTCATCAGGTTGGGCTCTAAAAGTATATATCAGACATTTGATTTCACATAGAAATTTGTCTGTTGCTAGAGGGAAGTGGGAGGGAAAGGAGGAAAAGTAAGG
>JAJPUD010012011.1:27542-51432 GCA_023553655.1 Myrmecobius fasciatus
ATAGATGCAGAAAAAGCCTTTGATAAAATCCAACACCTTTTCCTATTAAAAGCACTAGAGAGTATAGGAATAAATGGGCTTTTCCTTAAAGTGATCAGTAGCATCTATTTAAAACTATCACCAAGCATCATATGTAATGGAGACAAACTAAGACCATTCCCAATAAGATCAGGAGTGAAACAAGGCTGCCCACTGTCACCATTACTATTTAATATTGTATTAGAAATGTTAGCTTTAGCAATAAGAGAAGAAAAAGAGATAAAAGGAATCAGAGTAGGTAATGAAGAAACCAAATTATCACTCTTTGCAGATGACATGATGGTATACTTAGAGAACCCTAGTGACTCAACTACAAAACTACTAGAAACAATTCACAACTTTAGCAAAGTGGCAGGATTCAAAATTAATCCACATAAATCATCAGCATTTTTGTATATTACCAACAAAGTTCAGCACCAAGAGATACAAAAACAAATTCCATTCCAAATAGCAGAGGATAGGATAAAATATTTGGGAATCTATCTGCCAAGGAAAAGTCAGAAACTGTACGAACTAAATTACAAAATACTTTCCACACAAATAAAATCAGACCTAATCAATTGGAAAAATATTAAGTGCTCATGGGCAGGCAGAGCGAACATAATAAAAATGACAATACTACCCAAACTAATCTACTTATTTAGTGCCCTACCAATCAAACTCCCAAGAAATTATTTTACACATCTAGAAAAAATAGTAGCAAAGTTCATTTGGAAGAACAAAAGGTCAAGGATTTCAAGGGGGTTAATGGAAAAAAAGGCATATGAAGGTGGCCTTGCTGTACCAGATCTAAAACTATATTGTAAAGCAGCGGTCATCAAAACTGTTTGGTACTGGCTAAGAAATAGTGCAGTCAATGAGTGGCACAGGATAGGTTATTAGGACAACCTAGGCATTAACATTAACGATCTAGTGTTCGATAAACCCAAAGACCCCAGCTTTTGGGATAAATACTCTCTATTTGGCAAAAACTGCTGGGAAAATTGGAAACTAGTGTGGAAGAAATTAGGGCTTGACCCATACCTAACACCACATACCAAGATAAGATCTAAATGGGTTCATGATCTAGATATAAAGAGGGACTTTGTAAGCAAGTTAGAGGAACATAATATAGTTTATCTCTCAGACCTGTGGAGATGGAATAAATTTATGTCCAAACAAGACCTGGAACACCTAATTGAACCCCATATGGATAATTTTGATTATATTAAGTTAAAAAGTTTCTGTACAAACAAAACAAATGCAGGCAAGATTAGGAGGGAAGTATCAAATTGGGAAATCATCTTTATATTTAATGGTTCTGATAAAGGCCTCATTTCTAAAATATATAGAGAATTGTCTCATATATATCAGAATTTAAGCCACTCTTCAATAGATAAGTGGTCAAGTGATATGAACAGACAATTTTCAGATGATGAAATTAAAACCATCTCTAGTCATATGAAAAGTTGCTCCAAATCACTATTGATCAGAGAAATGCAAATTAAGACAACTCTGAAGTACCACTACACACCTGTCAGATTGGCTAAAATGACAGGAAAAGATAACGATGAATGTTGGAGGGGATGTGGGAAAACTGGAACACTAATACATTGTTGGTGGAACTGTGAACGAATCCAGCCATTCTGGAGAGCAATTTGGAGCTATGCTCAAAAAGTTTTCAAACTGTGCATACTCTTTGACCCAGCAGTGTTTGTACTGGGCCTATATCCCAAAGAGATCTTAGAGGATGGAAAGGGCCCCACATGTCCAAGAATGTTTATGGCAGCCCTTTTTGTAGTGGCTAGAAACTGGAAACTGAATGGATGCCCATCAATTGGAGAGTGGCTGAATAAATTATGGTATATGAATGTTATGGAATATTATTGCTCTGTAAGAAACGACCAGCAGGACGATTTCAGAGAGGCCTGGAGAGACTTGCATAAACTGATGCTGAGTGAAACGAGCAGAACCTGGAGATCATCATACACAGCAACAACAGTATTACATGATGATCAATTCTGATGGACGTGGCTCTCTGCAACAAAGAATTGTCTCAAACCAGTTCCACATGTTCACTGAAGAAAACCATATACACCCAGAGAGAGGGAAGTGAAATATGGACCACAACGTAACATTTTCATGATCTCTATTGACATTTGCTTGCATTGTGTTGATTTTCTCTGATTATTTTTTTTTCTTGTAGATAGGATTTTTCTTGCATAACTTCTCAAGCATTTCAACATTATTAACCTGTAGTGGACTTCCTGCAATCTAGGGGAGGGGAGGAGACTGGGGGTAAAATTTGTAATGTAAAGCTTTGTAAAGATCAATTCTGGGGAACTACCCATACATATGTTATACAAATAAAAAGCTTCAAAAAAAATGAAACAAAATAAAAGAGAACATTATCACATTCATGGAAAATTCAAAATATATATTCTTCTTTACCAGTTTTTTTTTTAATAAGAGGTGTTAGTGTAAGCACCTATAATCACGTGGTAGGGGGATGGTGCCTCTAGTTTTACTTGAGCTTTCCCCTCTGACCTGGAAACTCAAACCAAGAGTTCCATCCTCTAGCAAATGCCAAACGACAGCAGCATCGCTGTTCCACTGCCCTTGCACTCAGGATTGTATTGGTGACTTCTTACTCAGGGCTGCTTCTCTGCAACATTGCTGAGCCTGGCATTATTAGTCAGCCAAGGTTCACTGGGTCCTCCTAGACTCAGACTCCACACACTGTCCAAGAGGTGAAAGTTTCTGTGATTCCTACTTAGGCTCCAGTCAAACCTACTTAACTAGAAGTCTAGTCAAGCTTCCCACTTGATGTTTGTGCAGAGCTAGGCCAGAGGTGTTTGCACTTCACACTGGTTAATCTCCACCCTGGATTTTTCTTGGATCATACTGGAGTACCCCTGTTCTGCTTCAAGTCTTCCTGATTTTTCAGCAATCTATGTTCACTCTGAGGTTCAAATTTGCTGTATTTGTGGGGGAAATTTGGAGAACTTGAATTTCATCAACCTACTCTGACATCTTCCCAGAATCCTCCCCTCATAAAGTGGTATTTTTCAAAAGAAGATAAGTGTACTTCATTTTATGATTCTGAATGAAATTATATGTCCAGTATCCCAGAAATATCAAAAGTCTTCAAGTGATCCAACAATAAATGATGCCATATTCAAAACCATTTGATTTCTTAATTTATAAATCGAAGTCAGAATCATCAATAATTATTTCATTTGTAAAGAACCATTGTAGTAATAATATCTATCTAATAAGTGCACTTAGGCTTTCCACACTAAATACAAATATGAACTATTGAAACAATAGAAGAAATTACCAGGAATACGTATATATATTTGGTGGGGACAGCGATTTCTTTAGCATGAGGAATTCCCATTAATATCAGTTTAAGTCTGTAATTGCTCTCCAAATTTTAGCCTTGGTTATGTGATAGGTGATTTTAATTTGCATGAGTCAGAGGTCATTTATGTTTGATTCCAAGAACTGTGTTTAGCTACTAAACTATGCTGTCTTTTAATTAATGTTTCATAAATATATTATAGAATTCTAGGTTACATTATCAATATTATGGGGGCATAGGCATTTTCTCAAACTTTTCCAAAACTGAAATTATGAAGAGATAATGCAAATTAAGTTTTAGTCTAGGACATTGAGAATGTGAAAAGGTAATAATTTCACCCACATCAAGGAAGGTAAACCTTTAACACCTAATTTACTCAGAATACTCACCTCTACTTTCTGTCATAATTCAGCCCCAGAATGGAAAAAAAAACATATGTAGAAAATTATTTGGGTTTAGATTGTATTGTCAGAATTATATTTTTCATCAGAGCTCAGCCAGAGATCTAAGAAAAAGAGATAAACTGGGGTAAGGCATGTGTATGGCTGTGTGATATTTCCCTAAGCTTGAGGGAAAGAGTCAAGTGTCCAGCTGGGACTCTTGGGATCAGTTCTGATTCCCCAGAAGTCTCTTTGGATGGATTCTACAACTTGAAAAATCTGAATTGCCAAACATGGGAGAAGGCCGAGAGACCCTTAAAGTCTTCCCTACCACATAAAACTCAAAGTGTCATCAGAAGAAAAGAAATTAAAAAGGGAGTAATAGAATATAAAGGGAAAGGAGCTGAAATCAACAAAGTTCTCAGGAAGAAGAAAATTCAATAAAGACCTAGAGCATATACATAAACCACAAGGTAGATCTTCATAAAGGAATTATACTCTTTAGATCAGTTAAAATTGTCTAGGAAAAAAATACTATTGAGAAAACTGAAATGTACTCTAGGAGAAACTAGGATTAGAAGAATAAGTAATACCAAACATTACAATGTTATAAATGTGTATCTTATTTAGCTTTATTAGAGCATATTATTTTTAAAAATTAGAGGATAAAGAAGGTTCTTATGACAAAAAAACTTAATTTGGAGGTGGAAATAGGAGGAGGTGGAATGGAAGAAGGTGAAAGAGACATTTCAATTATTTGAATGTTTTCATATGTTAAAGGATTAGACCTGTTTAGTGCCAGAAAACAAATCACATACTTTTAGAACAGAAGTAAAGTATAAAGCAGACATAAGGAAGAAAATTCTAACAATTCTTCATCCAGAAATCAAATGAGCTGCTTTAAAAATGAAGCTGATCACTTAACCCCAATTGTCTCAGCAAAAAAAATAAAAAATAAATAAATATAAAAAATAAACATGAAAAAAATTTCTCATATAGAAGTTTTTCAACAAAAGACTAAACATTTGTCAAGAATATTGTAGATGACACCTGTCAAATTGGCTAAAATGACAGGAAAAGATAACGACGAATGTTGGAAGGGATGTGGGAAGGCTGGAACACTGATGCATTGTTGGTAGACCTGTGAACAGATCCAGCCATTATAGAGAGCACTTTGGAACTATGCTCAAAAAGTTATCATACTGTGTATACCCTATGACCCAGCAGTGTTCCTATTTGGTTTATATCCCAAAGAAATCTTAAAGGAAGGAAAGGGCCACACATGTGCAAGAATGTTTCTGGCAGCCCTTTTTGTAGTGGCTAGAAACTGGAAACTGAATGGATGCCCATCAATTGGAGAATAGCTGAATAAATTATGGTATATGAATGTTACGGAATATTATTGCTCTGTAAGAAACGACCAGCAGGATGATTTCAGAGAGGCCTGGAGAGACTTGCATGAACTGATGCTGAGTGAAATCAGCAGAACCAGGAGAACATTATATACAGCAACAACAATACTATATGATGATCAATTCTGATGGACATGGCTCTCTTCAACAATGAGATGTTTCAAACCAGTTCCAATTGTTCAGTGAAGAAAGCCATATACACCCAGAGAGAGGGATGTGAAACGTGGACCACAACATAATATTTTCATGCTTTCAATTGATGTTTGTTTGCATTGTATTTCCTTTATCTCATTTTTCTTTCTCGTAGGTATGATTTTTCTTGCACAACAATGATAAGTGTGGAAATATGTATATATACATATATATATATATATTCGATTTGTCAAGTATTTTAACATAATTAACATGTAGTGGATATCCTGCCATCTAGGAGAGGGGTGGGTAGTAGGGGAAACTTGTAACAGAAAGCTTTTTAAGGGTTAATGCTGAAGAATTACCCATACATATGTTTTGCAAATAATAAATAAATAAATAAGAATATTGTAGATGACATTTCTATTCAGATATGGATTAGAGTGATATGTATGGCATGATTTTGTGTTCCACATATTAAAGGCACACTTTCACTTTTTTTTCTGACATGGAGAATTATTGTTCTGCCTTATTCCATTTGTATGAACTAACGTTTTGATTTGGAAATAAATTGAAATCATTTTAAGGACTACAGACTAACAATAGGAAAAATAGTTTTGTTTAAAAACAAGTTCAAAAGCATCAGAAAAAAAGGTTTTAGGGATGATAGAATAATACAGGTAGAGAGAGAGGAAGGAATTGAGAGAAGCAATTCATGAATAATGTGATCCAGCAGGGAATGGGCATGGAATGTATGACTGGAGAAGACTATTTATTGAGTTGTGATTTTGATATTTCTGTGTTATTCATACCCAGAGTCTATGTACCCAAACATTTGGGAACTCTATGATATTTTTTTCAAAGTAAACTTTTTTCTTCCATTAGAAACTTATTACCTACTCAAGTCATTTCTGATTCAAAGGTTTCCCTAAAATCTTATTGAAAAAATTCTTGCCAAGAGAAAAAAGCATTTAGCAATTCCCCTTTCCTTTATGATCTTTTTAAAAAAGTTGGATTCACATTCAAATATTTTATAAGTTACCTGAGGTTCACATTAATCTTTTGAATAAGCCATTTCACAACTACTCATAGTCAACCATGTCACTACTTCTTTATATTGACAGAGTAATAACCATGCTTCTGTGACATATGTAGATACATTCATTATAAAATTTTATGGAAATACAGTAGAATTATCTACCATTATATATCTGGAAAAGACTTAGAAGAATGTACAAAATGTGAAGTTAGAGAAATTGAATAATTAGCTTAGTGTTGCCGGTAAATGAAAATCATCAACATGTACTTTGAAATACAACAACCATAAAATAATTGATTTGAATATCAGAAAGCCTCTCTTCTGATGCATACTGGCAACTGGGCAAGAAACTGGGCAAGTTGCTTAACATGTCAGCACCCTCAGAAAATTCAATAACATTATAAATTTTGGAACATTTATCAATCTCCACTGGTATGTTTAGTTTCTTCAGTGAGAGTTCCTTCCATTAACAAAATCACAGGTCTGGACCAATCAATCAAATTATATATATATATGTATATATATATATATATATATATACATATATATATATATATATATATATATAATAAGATAGTTATTCTGAATGTTCTTCATCCTAGAGACTGAAAAGAAATCCTTCAAGAGAAGATTATCACATTCCATCTCTAATATTTGTTTGGGCATTAGACTTTATTATCACTCTTGTCTATGGATTCTCCCTTCAAGGGATTCACACATTTCTAAATGGAATCTCTAAAATTTCTAAAAGCATTTATCTCCATAAAAGCTACACATGCCCTTCAAATTTCTAAATATTGACTAATTTGTTATTATCTGTCACAATGTGAGAAGCTGTTTCAGCAAATAGTGATCCAGTACATGGCCACACTATAGTAAGAAAACTAAAGATAAAATAAGTTAACAAGAATTGAGACAACTAAAGAAACTATCCTAAAATAGTTAATTTGACTGCTTTTTAAAAGACATTATTGAGCCCTGTCAAATTAAAGAATGTATTTGTTAAAAATGGCTAACCTGTATTACTTAGGAAAAATAAAAAAATAAAAAAATTCAAATGTTCAGACCTATATCCTTGCTTGTTTTATATATTGCACTGTTTTCTGTTTCCTCTAAAATGCTTCTCCATAAGGTAATTTTAAACTGCTACATTTTTCCCTCCATCAAACTGGTGAACATGTTGAAGGAGAAAGAAAGATAAGGGGATATGAAGAATTCATAGGAACAAATGATCATCATTTTTCCACTTAATAGTATTTTTTCCAATTACCTATATAGTTTTTAGGCCAATTATATGCTTATGTACTTTATCTTTTAAAAAAAATTAATTTTAGGTTGTTCATGTACATTCTTCTTTTGTTATGTATTTCCATATGAGTCATGATAGGAAAGAAAAATTAGAATAAAAAAGGAAAATCACAATAAAGGAAAAAGAGGAGGGGAAATAGGTAATAATAGTATGTCTTGATCCACATTCAATCTCCTTAGGTTTCTGGGTATAGATGGCTTTTGCCATCCAAAATTTATTGGGATTGCCTTGGACTGAATTGTTGAGAAGAGCCAAGTCTATCATAGTTTATCATCACATAATTTTGCTGTTTCTGTGTACAATATTCTCCTGGTTCTTTTCACTTTATTCAACATCATTTCATGTAAGCCCATCCAAGTTTTTCTGAAATCTATCTGCTCTTAATTTCTTATGCACAATAATATTCCATTATATTCATACACCACAATTTATTCAACCATGGGCATCTTCTAAATTTCCAATTCTTTGCCATTGTCAAAAAATAGGCTATGAATATTTTTATACATTTGATTTTTTTTCTTTATTGTGATCTCATTGGAATACAGGTATTGCTGGTAGCAGTGGTATTGCTGGATCAAAGTATATACACAATTTTATAGCACTTTTGGCATAGTTCCAAATTGCTTTACAAAATGGTTAGATAAGTTCTCAACTCCACAAACTATGCATCAGTGTCACAATTTTCCCACATCTTTTCCAAAATTTATCATTTTCTTTCTTCTGTCATATTAGTCAATTAGATACCTGTGAGGTGGTAGCTCAGAGTTGTTTTGATTTGCATTTCCCTTTATTTATTTTTAATATACATTGCTTCATGAATCATGTTAGTAGAGAAGAATCAGAGCAGAGCAAAAGGGGGAAAATGAGGGGAGACATTTAAAAAAAAAACATAAAAAGGAAGTGAACATAGCATGTGTTGATTTACATTCAGTCTCCTTAAATGTTTTTCTGCATATAAATGACATTTTCTGTCCAAAGTATACTGGGATTTCTTTGGATCACTGAAGCATTGAGAAGAACCCTGTCTTTCATAGTTGATCATGGAATATTCTTACTGTTATTTTATACAATGTATCCCTATTTCTGCTTGTTTTGCTTAGCATCAGTTAATGTAAATCTTTCGAGGCCTTTCTAAAATTAGCTTATTCATCATTTTTATAGAAAAATTATATTCCATTATCTATATAGACCACAACTTGTTCAGCCATTCCCCAACTGATGGACATCTTCTCATTTTTCAATTCTTTGCTACCATAAAAAGAGCTGCTACAAACAGCTTTTGCATATGTGTGTCCTTTTCCCTCCTTTATGATTTCTTTGGGATACAGACCCAACAATGGTACTGCTGGGTCAAAGGGTATGCACAGTTTTAAAGCTCATTGGGCACACTCTTCAGAATAGTGGGATCATTTCACGACTCCATTAATATCAAATTAGTCTGCATTAGTGTCAGTTTTCCCACAACTGTTCCGACACTTATCATTATCTTTTTCTGTCATCTTAGCCAATCTGAGAGGTGTAGGATGGTACCTCAGAGTAGTGTTAATTTGCATTTCTCTAATCAATAGTGATTTTGAACATTTTCTCAAATATTATAGATAGTCTTAATTTTGTCATCTGAATATTTTCTGTTTATGTTATATGAGCATTTATCAATTGAGGAATGAGTTTCATTCTTATAAATTTGACACAGTTCTTTATATATTTTAGAAATGAAACCTTTATCAGAAATACTGGCTGTAAAGTTTTTTTCCAGCTTTGTACTTCCTTTTTAATCTTTTCTGTTGGTTTTGTTTGTGCAAAAACTTTTTAATTTAATGTGATCAAAGTTGTCCATTTTGTCTTTCATAATGTTCTCTAGTTCTTCTTTGGTCATAAATTATTCCCTTCTCCAAAAATCTGATAGGAATATTAGCCCTTGCTCTCGTAATTTGCTTATGGTATCATCCTTTATGGACAAATCATGTATTTGATATGAAGTGTGAGATGTAGATCTATGCTGGGTTTCTGAGATATTATTTTCCAATTTTCCCAGCAATTTTTTCAAATACTGAGTTCTTATTCCAGAAGTTGGAATTTGGGGTTTTATTGAATACTAGATTACTATAGGTTTTCATTATTGTGTTGTATTTAATCTATTCCACTGATCCAAAAGTGGATCTTAGCCAGTACCAAATAGTTTTGATGACTGCTGTCTATAATATAATATAGTTTTAGGTTTGGTACTGCTAAGTAACCATCCTTGGTAATTTTTTCCCTAAATTCCCTTGATATTCTTAACCTTTTGTTCATCCAGAAGAATTTTTATTATTATTTTTTCTAGTTCTATAAAATAATTTTTGGGCAGTTTGATTGGTATGACACTGAACAAGTAAACCATTTTAGGCAGAATTGTCATTTTAATTATATTAACCCCAACCTACCCATGAGCAATTGATATTTTTCCAATTGTTTAGCTCTGACTTTATTTGTGTGAGAAGTGTTTTTTAATTGTATTTACACAGTTCCTTAGGCTTGTCTTCACAGGTAAACTCCCAAGTATTTTATTTTGCCTACAATTATTTTAAATGGAATTTTTCTTTCTTACTCTTGCTGGTGGGCTTTGTCAGTAACATATAGAAATGCTGATGATTTGTGTGCATTTATTTTATATCTTGCAACTTTTCTAAAACTGTGAATTGTTTTGAGTAGATTTTTGTATGATTTTCTAGGGTTCCCTAAGTATATCATTATATCTTCTGCAAAGAGTGATAGTTTTATTTCCTTGTTACCCATTCTAATTCTTTAATTTCTTTTTCTTTTCTTATAATTAAAGTCAACATTTCTACTACTAATTTGCATGTCTCTAATCAATTATTATATAGAGCATTTTTCATATGATTATGGATGGCTTTAATTTTGCCACCTGTATATTTTCTGTCTATATACTTTGGCCATTTATCAATTTGGGAATCATTGTTATTCTTATAAATTTGATTCCATTCTCTATATATTTTAGAAATGAGGCCTTTATCAGAAACACTGTCTCCAAAAACTATTTTTCAGCCTTTTGCTCCCCTTCTATTTTTTTTTGTTTTTGTTTTTGTGCAAAACATTTTTAATTTAAAGTAATTCAAATTATCCATTTTGTATGTCTCTTGTTTCATTTTAAATTCTTCCCTCCCCCATAATTCTGACAGGTAAATTATTCCTTGATCTCCTAATTTGCTTATGGTATCATCTTCTATGTGTAAATCATGTACCCATTTTGACTTTATCTTGGTATACAAAGTGAGATGTGGGTCAAGGCTTGCTTTCCTCCATACTATTTTCTAGTTTTTTTCAACCTGTTTTTTACAAATAGTAAGTTCTATTCCCAGAAGAAGGAATCTTTGGGTTTATTAAACAATAGATTTCTAGGGTCATTGACTACTGTCTCTTGTGTACCTTATCTATTCCACTGATTCTACAATCTATTTCTTAGGCAGTTCCAAATAGTTTTGATGATTGCTGTTTTATAATATAGTTTTAGATTAGAATGGTTAGGCCACCTTCCTTTGCATTTTCTTTCTATTTATTACTTCTCTTGATATTCTTGACCTTTTGTTCTTGCAGATGAAATTTGTTATTATTTTTTTTATAATTCTAAAAAGAAATTTTCAGCAGTTTAATTGGTATAGCACTAAGTAAGTAAATTAATTTAGGTAGAATTGCTATTTTTTATATTAGCTTGAGCTATCCATGAGTAGTCAATATATTCCCAGTTGTTTAGATCTAACTTTAGTTGTGTGAAGTGTTTTGTAATTGCATTTATCTAAGTTTTGAGTTGGTCTTGATAGGTAGATTCTCAAATGTTTTATATTGTCTTGAGTCATTTTAAATAGAATTTCTCTTTTTTTCTCTTGCTGCTGGACTTTGTTAGTAATATGAGATGCTGATGATTTATATAGATTTGTTTTATATCTTGCAACTTTCCTAAAGCCGTTAAATATTTCAGGTATCTTTTTAGTTGATTCTCTAGAAATCTCTAAGTCTGCCATCATATCATGTGCAAAGAATGGTAGTTTTGTTTCCTTCTTGGATATTCTAATTCCTTTAATATTTTTTCTTCTGTTATTGCTAAAGCTAATATTTCTAGGACTATATTGAGTAATAGTAATGATAATGAGCATCTTTGCTTCACCTCTTATCTTGTTGGAAAGTTTTCTGGCTTATCCTTATTATTATATTATCCTTGCTTATGGTTTTAGATAAATGTTACATGTCATTTTAAGGAAAACTCCATTTGTTCCTATCCTCTTTTTTAATAGAGAAGGTCACTGTATTTTTCAAATATTTTTCTGCATCTTTTGAGATAATACATATAATTTCTGTTAGTTTTATTAGTTAGATGATAAATTATGCTGATACTTTTTCTAATATTGAACTAGCCCTGAATTCCTGGTATAAACCCCATCACATCATAGGTGGTTAGTGTTAACCTATATGGAAAGTAAGGGCCCAGTAGCCCAAAATTACATTGTATACTACCTATTTAAACTTTATTTTAGATAATGAAGTATTATCTAATTGCCTCACCTTCTCCATTTTTCTATTACCTAGAAAGAATAAAACTCAAAAGAAAAGATTAAAATTATTTATAAAAAATTTTTCAACCTCATGCCTTTTTTATAATTTCTTCCAGATGATTAGAAAACTTTGTGTCATCCAATGATTGTCACTTCAAATCCCAGATATATTTCTAATCTATTTTGTAACCAGTAAGACCAAGCAATGGGATTTCTAGATAAGGAGTTTGTGAGAAAGGTAAAGCCAGTACCTTTCAGTAAAATAATTATAATTATGTGTGCACAAACCAATATCTCCATTGTTTATTTAGCCAATGTGCTATAGGAAGACTGGAGAAAACTTTGCTTAATAACTATCAAGTTTAGATGAGATTAGATCTGAACTGCTTGACCAAGAGGAGCAATAGGTAAAAACTGAAGAAAGTCAGATGAAAGCTAAAGTCAATGGAAAAGTTTCTAGCCAAGATAGATGTCCAAAAATTGAATCAATAAGCAGTAAGACTATCAGAATTAACTATTTGCTACATTCCTGGCTCTGTGCCAAGTAGTGAGAATATAGTGAAACACAATAATAATCCCTTCTTTCATGGAGATTGCAATGGAATGCACTCTACTTCTAAAGAGAATGGGCTATTTTGGGAGGCAATGGAATCTTCATACAGGAGGTTTTCAGTTAGGGCCTAGATTTCCACTACTCAGAAACATTGTAAAATAGTAAATTCCGCAGGTAAATACTAAACTAGATTATCTTTCAGATCCTTTGTAATTGAGATTTTTCAGGTCTCAATTTGGTATATTCATAGATAGAGCCTTAAAATCTTCATGCTATTTTTCAGAAAGATCTTTGATCCTATTGCTTCTCTCTTTTTCCCCATCAGTAAGTTAAGATTAATAATATTTTAATCACATTTTTAAATATTTTTGAAAGATTTATTTGTGATATTTTAATGCCATAATTTGCATGCACTTGGTTAGTGTATCAAGTAACACAGGATACTACCCCTGCATAAGCTATCCATATGGTCTAAAATACTGCCTTTCTTCAATTTGCAGAAGGATGGTGTATCAATTAATCAGTGTAAAAATATTCTTTTAGATTTCTGAAAATTTGTAGTTCTTAAGATTCAAGCATAGAAACTTAATGAGTTTTTAAGTGACTGATATACATACCAAAAACAAATAAATAAATAAAGATACAAGAAACCAACTGTGATTAGGAACGTGCCCTTAGGTCATATACTATCTTGTTTGTTTGACAGTTATTTGGAAAAGTGCTTAAAAGTCTGAATGAACAAAGGTCAAGAACCTTGTACTCTAGCACTGTGATAATTATTGAACAAGAGGTCATTTCCCACAGAAACAGAGATTCTACTCTGAAGGGTCAAGGGAGGAAAAAAAAGTTATCTCTTTGCTCATTTCCTAAGGAATGGTTAAAACAAACAAAAACCTCATGATTCTTTCACAGACAGAATTTCAGAGGCTTCCATCAGAGGTGAGGTCTTTTACCTGAGAAATCTCAGCCCCTGAAAGAACTCAGCTTTATTCCAATTGAGTTCTTGAAATGAACAAGTTGTAGAAAACCGCACAGACTGCAGCTGCTGGTAAGGCTCAAGTCTAAACTAATAACAGATTAACCCATCCTAAGAGCAAAGCTATGTGGCACAAACTCCATAAAGAAGGTCACAAAGAAAGAAAAAACAATAAACGCCAAAGATCCAGAAAGAAAAGAAGAAAGCAGGACAATGTAGGCCTGAATTATAAGGTACCTTGGTCACATATGTTATTTCCCTATACAGAGGTGTCTTTACATTGTGCCTTTTTTGGTCTAATGAGGCCAAATATAATGATATTTTATTTTTCAAGGAATACAAATTAATCTAATCTCCTTCCCATCCTTCACTAATTGAAAAAATTCTTGAAAACAAATATTGAAAGTAAAACAAAACACATTCTAACATTGCTCATGTGAAAAAAAAAAAAGTCTCCTTTGGCAATTTTAGTCTATCATCATTCTATCAAGAGGAAGATGTTCTATTATCAGTCTTCTGGAATGATGACCAATCATTGTGTTAATAAACAGTGTTCTTAAATCTTTCAAAGATATTTTACTATATTTATTAATATTATTTTGTTATATATAATCATTAACTTCACTCAATATTATTTCACACAAGTCTTCCCAGATTTGCTAAAAAATACCTTTCATTTCTTATGTCACTGTATGGGGGTGGAGGCAGTTTCAAGGAGACTAGTATCTCTTGTAGGAGGGCTTGCTGAGCCATTTTCAGGGCTTTTCCTCTATCTTTAGTATACAACTCTCTCACCCAACTCTTACCTTTGGCTCCAATAAGCTACAGTATGCATGACACACTGCAATAAAATTTCAACAAATAGGGTAACATGACAGCAGTAATAGACAGACCTCAGACTGAGACTCAGACAGACCTCAGTGAGTTGAGAAAAGTATATAAAGTATTTTCCTAACAAAATGGGAAAATGAAAATACTTTTTTCCCCCCAATGGCTATGAAAGCATTATGAAGCATTTAGAGTTTGGTTAGACATAGAAAATGTCAAGGCCATCACAAGTCATCTTGACTTTTTGTTTCTCTTGACACTGAACTTTGATGACTATAAGAGATAATTTAGCTTCATAAATTCACTCATAAATTGCCATTGATGTAATGTATCTTCTTCTAAAACAAAGGATGAACAATACAAAACAAGGATTTGCATATATATATATACATATATATGTATACGTAAGATATGATTACACATATAGAAGATGATTTGTTTATCTATTCCCTGATTAGCATCTTCTTGCTTCTTAACTTCTTGCTCATTAATACTATAAAGGAGTTGATGTAAATAATATTACATATATAAATAAAAGAAAAAGGAAGGGAATAAGCATTTTTGTAACATCTATATATCAGGCATTGTGCTAAATGCTTTACAATATTATTTTATTTGCTCTTTGTCACAACTTAAAATATGTTTTTTCCCCTCTGATCTCTTTAGTTTTAGTATTGCTACATCAAAAGATATGCATAATTTAGTAATTTGGGGAGAATTATTGCAAATTGCTTCCCACAATATTTGAACTAATATACTTATTTTCTAGTAGCTCCAACAAATTTGTCATTTTCCCTTTTTTGGTCAATCTGGTAGAAATTCTTACATATTTAATGTCCATTTCTCTAATTATTAGTGAAGAGTAGCATTTCTTAATGTGGCTGTTTATCCTTTGAATTACTTCTTTATAAAATTACTGATTCTATTGGCCATTTATTAATTAGGAAACAGTACTTAGTCTTATGTATTGAAATAGAGGGGTATCTCAATAGGTAGGCAGGCAGACAGACAAACAGAAATTTGCTGTTGGTTGATTTTTTTTTATATTTTTTATTGCACTGATTTCTTTATTTAATTTTTAAAATTTAAAATATTTTATAATAAAAATTTTCCATTTTTCCTTCTACAGTCACCTTTCCTTTCTTCACAAACACTTTCTATATCCACAGGAAGGCAATTTCTTTTATTTCTCCTCTAATTTATTCTGGTGTCATCTATTATGAAAGTCCTGTATCTTTTTCCAGTTTGAATACTGTGTGAGATGATACATAGTTTCATCCAAACTTTCCAATTTTCCCATTAGTTTTGTTGAATACAGAATTCTTACCTCAGAAGCTGGAATGTCTTCCTTTATCAGCACTATACTATTGTGTTCATTTGTCTGTTTTATTGATCTTTTTTTTTCCTTTTCCTTAAACAAATTGTTACCAAACTGTATCAATATATCATTGGAGACTACCATTACTTTAATCTGTGTACAATTTCCACATGAATGTTATGTAGTTAGTGGGTGTCACAGATCTGTGGTAGGAATATCATATAACTATTTCTTGCTATTACATTTGAGTGAATGTTCTTGAAAGTTAGTTGAAGCTATTGAGTAAACACATCAGTAGGGGTTACTCCTATACAATAGAAGTGTACCTAACCACAAATGTGACCTTTAGAATCTTAAAAGTTTTAGAAGTAACACTCTGTGGAGTCCAACCTATGAGTTCAAGTATGAATTGATAGAGTAAGACTAAAGTAGTTGCATTACCACTATCAGATCATAGTTCATAATTTTGAGTACAAGGTAGAAAGTGGTTATTCTGCATTCTCACATTGGTTGGGAAATATTCTACTATCAACCCTCCAAGTGGGTGATTTACAGTCAAGTTTTCTATAGCTAAAAGTTTTATTAGGCACACAGAAAAGCCATAAAATGGCCCATTATTGTGAAGTGTTTCTCTTTTTTATCTCTAAATATTCTCCAATTTATACCATTTCTTTGCTGGTGTTTTGGTTAAAATTCTCCAGCCTTTACTCCTACAGGTCAAGAAAATGTTTTCTGTTACTTTAAAAAAATGTGTCTAATATCTATCTCAAGATTAGGAAACAAAATTAATAACACCAAGATAAACTTGAGAAAAAACTACTCTTTTGTTCTTTTGTATCTTTTTGTAAATTATGCTAGCTCTTTGATCTTTTTGTAAATTATGCTAGCTCTATATCCTGTCTAGGAACCAACCTTACCTCTTCACATGATTTCTCTTCTCTGCTTCCCAGTTCTTTCAGGATCTCCTGAAATCATAGCGTCATAGATTTTTGCCTCTGCTAAAACTCACAACTCAGTGAATTCAACTGCTTCATTTTATAGGCAAGGAAAATAAAGCACAGAAAGGTAAAATAAATTAACCAGGTAAAGTCTAAGGAGAGATTTGAATCTTTTTTTTAAATTTAATTTAAAGTCCATTGCCCATTTTATCATGCTGTCTCTTAAATAACTTGTAATCTGTACCTTTAAGTCTTCAGGTCCCAGGACAGAAGTTTTCCATGTCCCAAAGTGTCTATTATGGTGTAACAATTCTGGTATCCCAAAGTTGAATGTTGTTAATCTATCTCTACTCCATCTTACCCTGACAGAAGGTAAACATTTCTATCCTCCTGAAGAATGAGGTAAAGTCCCATTCAAATCTCAAGTATGCTGCTCTTTGTCCTTTGTTTTCTAAGAGGGCTAGCAATATAACAGGTAATTTCTTGATTTGGGCATGAAATTGAATTTAAGTGAGGCAAAAGTGTGCAAAGTTGTTAGGTTCTCTCTTTCTTCCAGTTGTTGAAGTCTAGTGGCAGGGGAAAAGTTACGATGATGGACAATAGCACCAGATGCAGTGGATGGCCTTTATATTTTCAATATCTGAAAAAAACTCTAACCATTCTACAATACTTGTTACCACCTTTGATAACTGTTGGAAAAAAATTGTTCTAATCTACCCATTTCATCAGTGAAACAGTTCACATGCCTGGGTTAGATATCCCCTTAATTTACCAAAAGGTGTGAGGCTCTCAGTTATACTCAACCTGGTTTAGCCAGTCTGCTAAAATAAGTTTACTATGATATGACTGCTGTGCAATCTACAACTTCTGGGAACTTTAGGTAAAAGTGCAGTGAAATAAATGAGTGAGAAAGATTAAATGAAGTAGAAAAAGAGAGGGAGGAAGGAAGGAAGGAAGGAAGGAAGGAAGGAAGGAAGGAAGGAAGGAAGGAAGGAAGGAAGGAAGGAAGGAAGGAAGGAAATGTTAGGGAAAATGACTTATAATGAGCTATAATAGCCTTGTAGTTGAATTGTAACCACTGTGTAATCTCAATCATGTACACGTCTCTCGTGTGGGCACAAAATGTCTAACAGGAAAGAATGTGAACTTTGTTGTCCTTGACCTGCTGTGTCTCAGACAATAGGCTTCTGAGACTGGCATTAAAGGCACCTGGGTGTAAGTTCTGCTTGGTTGGCTACAGGTATGAGGTTACACCCTGTTTGATGCATCATCACAAGCATTGAGCAAGAACCATGCAACGGGAAACGTCTGCAACAGAGACCTATTGCTGGGGCACATGGGCAGGGGCAGAAGTAGGGTCCATAAAAAGGGAAAAAGCAGAAAAGGAAGGGAGACTCCATGTAAACTAGCAATAAAGTGCATCCACAGATCTTAGCAGATGTCTCTCTACTTTGTCTAATCAGGAGACGTCCGGAAGTGTCTTTGAGGTGACAACACATATCAGGGAAGTACCCAAACCCACCTCCAATCTCAGCAGGTCTGAGACAGAGGAAAAACCCCAACAGGAAAGAAGAAATAAAAGTATAAAAAGGAAGGAAGAAGGAAGGAAGGTAGAAAGGGAAGGAGGGAGGGAGGAAAGAGTGAGGGAGGGAGGAAGAGAGGGAAGAAAGAGAGGGAAGGAAAAAAAAGGAGGGAGGGACAAAGGAAAGAAGAGAAAAGGAAGGAAGAAAGGAAGGACAAAAGGAAGGAAGGTAGAAAAGAAGGAAGGAAGAAAGAAAAAGGTGGGATGGGACAAAAGAAGAAAACAGGAAAGGACAGAAGGAAGAAACAAAGGAAGGGAGAGAGGGGGAGGAAGCAAGGAAACAATAAGGAATGAAGCAAAGAAGGAAGAGGGGGAGTGAAGGAGGAAGCAAGGAAGGAGAGAAGGAAGGAAGAAGGAAGAAAAGAAGGAAGGAAGGGAGGAAAAAGGAAGGAAGAAAAAAGGAAAATAGAGGAAAGAAGGAAGGAAGGAAGGAAGGAAGGAAGGAATGAACGAACGAACGAAGGAAGGAAATAAATTGTATTTAGTGATTACCATGTTTACTTGATATATAAGAAGGAGGCTGGCACATAGTCGTTAGGAGGAGGGGCTAAGAGAAATACCCATGGTAAAACAACTAGAGATATCTGGCTGAGAATATGCCTGGGAGACACTCATAAGTTAGGTGACAATCATGAAATTATTTTCTTTCTTTCTATTTGAAACCAGGACTTTTTTAAAAATACTTCTTCCCTGCAGTAAGTCTTTGAGTAAATTAGGCTCTTCCTTCTGAAGAAAGCAACATTGGGTGGAGTCAAGATGGTGGAGGGCACATCAGACTCTCTGTGACAACCTCTGACCTCTCAACAGCAGATTAAACCTCTAAACTGGTTTTGGAGTCAAAGACCTCACAAATATTTGGAGGGCAACACATCTCTAGAAGAAGTTACCTTGGAAGAAATTCAAAACATTTTTGTTTTGACACAGTTTGCCAAGCCCAGACTACAGCATGGGGAGATGGGCACAGGAAGCCAGGGCCAGAAGTCAGAGAGTTGCAGTTTCCAGGCACATGGGAAACTTCTGTGAGCCTCTTTGGCTACTCTGTCCTAGTCGCAAGCAAGTGGTTTAGCAGATTTGCCTTTTGCAAAAGGCAAATTGTAAACCACTGAGCCCAGAAAGAATGCCAGACTTAGCCCCAATTATCAAGAAGTAGAAATCAATCAACAGAACTGCCTCCGGGCAAATTAAAGCAGCAGTCACTACTTTGCTGTGAACAGACTCCAAGCCTTAAAAATCAATAAAAAAAAAAAAAAAAAAAAACAAAAAGAGAACTCTCATCATAAAGAGCTTTTATGGAGAGAGAGACCTCAGATCTGGACTTCCTAAAGGTAAAGCAATTCCAGAGGAAACTGCAAAGGGAGACATGAGCCGGTCCCCATTTCCAAGAAAGACAAAACTCTCCTGGAGGATTGCATAAAGAATCTTAAAAGAGAGTTAGAAAAAAAATGGGGAACTGAAATGAGATCATTGCAAGAAGAAATGGAAACAGCATATAATGCCCTACAAAAGAGATATGAAAAAGACACCAATTCACTGAAAAACAAAATTTGTAAAATGGAAAAAGAATGCAATGAGCAAAAAATATTCAGGGAAGAAGATGGATATTTAATAATACAGGTGAATTTCTGTTTCTAATGAAAGGTCTAATGAAGGTCTATTTCTAATGAAAAGACCAGATCTGAACAAGAAATAAGACCTCCAAACACAGAACTCAAGAGAAGCATATAAAGGTAAAAAAGAAAGAACTCCCTTCTGTCTCCATTCAATTTTTTTCCAAAGATCTATTATATCTAACTTTTCTAACATTTTGGTTACCTGCCTAACTTCTTTCTTATTTATTTTGTGGTTTGATTTATCTGATTCTGAGAGAACAAGGTTGAGATCCCCCACTAGTATAGTTTTGCTGTCTATTTCTTCTTGCATCTCTCTTAACTTCTCTAGAATTTTGTATGCTATGCCATTTGGTGCATATATGTTTAGTATTGATATTGCTTCATTCTCTATGGTACCCTTTAATAAAATATAGTTTCCTTCCTTATCTCTTTTGATTAGATCTATCTTGGCTTTTACTTGGTCTGAGATCAGGTTTGCTACCCCTGCTTTTTTTTGTTCACCTGAAGCATAATAGATTCTGCTCCAGCCCTTTATCTTCACCCTGTATGTATCTCTATGCTTTAGATGTGTTTCTTGTAAACAACATATTGTTGGATTCTGGCTTCTAATCCAATTTGTTATCTGCTTCCATTTTATGTGAGAGTTCATCCCATTCACATTCACAGTTAAAATAACTAATTCTGTATGTCCTGCCATCTTATTTACCCAAAATTATGTTGTCCTCTTTCCTTTCCCCTTTCTCCCTTCCCTCTCCCTGGTATTTTGCTTTTGAGGACTATCTCCCTCAAAAAGTCCTCCCGTTTTACAATCCTCTTTTTTTTTCACTTTTCTCCCTAACTCTTCTATTTTCCCTTCTATTAGTCTTTCACTTTCGTTTATCCTTTCCTTCCCACTTCCCTATAAAGTGGGACAAGTTTCTCTGTGAAACAAAATATGTCTGATATCCTCTCAGAGCCAAATCTAAAGAGAGTAAGATTCAGACAGTGCTCATCCCCTCTGTTCTTTCCCTCAATTGTAATAGGTTTTCTTTGCCTCTTTGTGAGATGTAATTTGCCTTATTTTACCTTATTTTTTCTCTTTTTTAGTATGATCCCTTTTTAATCTCTAGTTTTTTTCATCAGAAAGTTCACCTGGAAGAAAAAAAGGTCAAGAATTTCAAGGGAATTAATGAAAAAAATTGTGATGAAAGTGGCATAGCTGTGCCAGATCTAAAACTATATTATAAAGCAGCAATCAACAAAACCATTTGGTGCTGGCTAAGAAATAGATAGGATCACAGGGCAAAATAGTCAATAATTATAGTAATCTAATATTTGATAAACCCAAAGACCCCAGCTTTTGAGATAAGAACTCACTATCTGACAAAAACTGCCAGGAAAATTAGAAACTAGTATAGAAGAAATTTGGGCTTGACCTACAGCTAACACCACATACCAAGATAAGATCTAAATGGATTCATGACTTAGCCATGAAGAGTGATATTAGGGAAGATAGGATAGGTTACCTCTCAGGTCTGTGGAGAAGGAAGGAATTTGTTTTCAAAGAAGTGGAACTCATAATTGAACACCAGATAGATAATTTTCATTATATTAAGTTAAAAAGGATTTTTGTTTTTGTTTTTTTTTTTGGGGGGGGGTTTAGAAGCAAAACTAATGTGGACAAGATTAGGAGGGAAGCAATAAATTGGGAAATCGTTTTTACATTAAAAGTTCTGATAAAGGCCTCATTTCTAAAATATATAGGGAATTGATTAAAATTCAGAAGAATTCAAGGTATTCTCCAATCAATAAATGGTCAAAGGATAAGAACAATTTTCATATGATGAAATTAAAACTATTTCTAGTCATATGAAAAGGTGCTCCAAATCGCTACTGATCAGAGAAATGAAAATTAAGACAATTCTGAGATACCACTACATTCTTGTCAGATTGACTAAGATGAAAGGAAAAGGTAATGATGAAATTTTGAGGGAATGGGGAAAAATTGAGACACTGATACATTGTTGGTGGAACTGTGAATGAATCCAACCATTCTGGAGAGTAATTTGGAACTATGCTCAAAAAGCTATCAAACTGTGCATACCCTTTGACCCAGCAGTAAGATCTCAGAGGAGAGAAAGGGACCCATGTGTACAAAAATGTTTTTGGGAGCCCTTTTTGTAGTGGTTAGAATTGAATGGATGCCCATCAGGTGGAGAATGGCTAAATAAATTGTGGTATGTGAATGTTATGAAGTATTATTGTTCTGTAAGAAATGATCAGCAGGAATGATTTCAGAAAGGCCTGGAGAGAACTTACATTAACTGCTGTTGAAATGAGCAAAACCAGGAGACCATTATACATGGCAACAACAAAATTATACTATGATCAATTCTGATGGACATGGTTCTCTTCAACAATGAGATGTTTCAAATGTATTCCAATTGTTCAGTGATGAAGAAAACCATATACACCCAGAGAGGCCTGTGGGATATGAGTGTGGACCACAACATAGTGTTTTTATGCTTTCTGTTATGTTTGCTTACATTTTATTTTCCTTCTCAGGTTTTCTTTTTCTTTCTAGATGCAATTTTTCTTGTGCAGGAAGATAACTGTATAAATATGTATACATATATTGGATTTGTCAAGTGTTTTAATATAATTAACATGTATTAGACTTCCTGCCATCTAGGGGAGGAGGGGAGGAGAAGGAGGGAAAAATTTGGAACAGAAAGTTTTGCAAGGGTCAATACTGAAAAATTACCCATGCATATGTTTTGTAAATAAAAAGCTTGAATAAAAAAATAAAGCAACATGGTCTTATGTATAAAATGATGCAGAGTCAAAACTGCATATCCTGGAGAATGACAGCTTATTATTTTTATTGAAGTAAAAATTTTGTGTAATCGAATAAAAATCAAGGGATTTGAATCCAATAAGATGAGAGCAAAATGTAGTAATAAACTGTTGAAATATTATTTTAACATTCATAATCTTCTGGCACTGGGAGGAGGCTGCGCCTTTTATATCTGCACATTCACATAACAGATAAAACGGGTTACTCAAGTTTAGAGTATCATCTGATGGATTGAGGAGGTATACAATGTCCTGCACAGCTACAGTTTTTATATGCTCAATGGTAAGAATGATAGAACTTCAATCCTAAATTTTCCTCTAATGAGTTACATATAATACTCCAAGGAGCTGCCACAAGTCATATATCTATTGCAACTAAAAATTCAATGCCATCCTGCTTGGAAGCACAACATTTTTTTTATTAAAGCTTTTTATTTATATAAAATAATTATGGGCAGTTCTCCAGCATTGATATTTACAAAGCTTTCCATTACACCTTTTAGCCCCAGTCCCCTCCCCTCCCCTAGATGGCAGGAAGTCCACTACATGTTAATAATGTTGAAATACTTGACAAGTTGTGCAAGAAAAATCCTATCTACAAGAAAAATAAAATAAAATCAGAGAAAGGAAACACAATGCAAGCAAACCTCAATAGAGAGCATGAAAATGTTATGTTGTAGTCCATATTTCATATCCCTCTCTCTGGGTGTATATGGTTTTCTTCAGTGAACAACTGGAACTGGTTTGAGACAATTCTTTGTTGCAGAGAGCCATGTCCATCAGAATTGATCATCATGTAATATTGTTGTTGTGTATAATGATCTAGTTCTGCTCATTTCACTCAGCATCAGTTCATGCAAGTCTCTCCAGGACTCTCTGAAATCATCCTGCCGGTCGTTTCTTACAGAGCAACAATATTCCATAACATTATTCAGCCACTCTCCAATTGATGGGCATCCATTCAGTTTCCAGTTTCTAGCCACTACAGAAAGGGCTGCCACAAACATTCTTGCACATGTGGCCCTTTCCCTCCTCTAAGATCTCTTTGG
>JAJPUD010012012.1:0-45051 GCA_023553655.1 Myrmecobius fasciatus
AAAACCTACTTAAAAAAGGTAATCAAGGAAACTATATGTTGATTAAAAATACTATGGACAATGAACCCTATTTTTAAGGGATAATGACAGAATTAAAATTTTAAAAATAAAAGTTGGGAGAGGTCACTTCTATTCTGAGTGTTTTTAAAGAGGAAAGAGAATGGAAAATAAAAAGAATATATTAGTGTAAAAAAGAGGAAGAAGGGAGTGGAACTTGGTACTTCTCATAATTGGGGGTATATGAAGAGAAGAATTTACAAAGAGGAAGAAGTAGTGGGAGTAGGCATAAAAAACCTCATTCTCATTTGAAATGGATAAAAAGGATTGAATACAGTTTATTTTATAAATACACTAAATTTAGTAAAATTCAAGTAGGACGCAATCATGGACAAGTGGGGTTGAAGGAACATTAGGAAAAAAATACAAGCAAAACAAACTTCATTCTGGGATTTTTTTAAAGAGTAAAAAAGAAAAAAAGAAAAAAAAGAAGAGAGGAGAGGAGAGGGAAAAGTGGAGGGGAGGGGAGAGCAAGAGAGGGAAAGGGAGAGAAAGACAGGGAAGAAAAGATCTCGAACTTATTTAAGTGGTGGGATGGGGGAGGGAGGGGAAATCTTAGATTGCCTGTTAGACAATTGAGGAATTGTTGAACAAATTATGTCATAGGAATGTCATGAGACATTATTGTGGTGTAATAAATAATGAAAGAATTTCTGGGAAATTTGGATATTTTGAACTGGTGGAATGAAATGAGCAGAACGAGAAAAATAATTCATGCAAGGACAGTAATATCATAATGAAAAACAAAATATTATGAACTCTGATCAATGTAATGACCAACCAAGTCTTCAGAAGAATAATGACCAAGCAGATTCTCCATCTCTTAACAGAGAGGGATGAACACAAGATGAAGGAACCCACATTTTCAGAAATAATCACTATGTGGGATTCTTTTTGCTTGGCTATGGTTATGCTTTACAAGCTTTTTTTCTCCCATTTCTCTTAATTATATGGGGGAAAGTGAGATTGACAATATTGATGTTAAAAGAAAAAAGGAACACTGTGATTATTTTTTTTTTTGCTGAGGCAATTGGGGTTAAGTGACTTACCCAGGGTCACACAGCTAGGAAGTGTTAAATGTCTGAGACCAGATTTGAACTCAGGTCCTCCTGACTTCAGAGCTGATGCTCTATCCTCTGTACCACCTAGCTGCCCCCATTGTGACTTTTTTAATGGAGAGAAATCAATAGAAATTCAGAAGGAATTCTGTGATATGTCAACAGAGTATGAAATTCTGTGATCTAGTCCAATGTTTTCGTGTTTATTTCACTTTATTTGTTTTATTGATCAATGCCTTTTTCTTTTATTAAAAAAAGTTATTTCCATTATGCTTCTCCCCCACAGCATAGAATTCTCTCTTTCAACAAAGAAAAGCATTAGTAAAACCACACACACACACACACACACACACACACACACACACACACACATATGTATACACTATAACCATTTGAGAATATATGTAACATTTGGCAACCATAGGTCTCCCTTCCACCCCCATCACACTTAGATTCTCTAATTTGAGGAGCAAGGTTTGCCAAAACTATCCATTGACTTGTCTAATTTTAGTTGTCTTTTAGCATTATTTGCATTTATATTATTCTGATTATTGTATTTACTATTTTTCTATGAGCCCAAAAGGTACACTGACTGGTTGAAGTTCCTACTAGGAGTAAGTACTAGGATTAGGATTTGAACTAAAGTCCTTTGATTTGTTTTCACAAAATCAATTTGCTATAGTTTTTGAAAACAGTATAATCTGGAAAATTTATATCTCTTATTATTAACTTTAGAAGGATGTTTCTCAGCCTTATAAACAGTTAAAAATACTTCTTAGGTTGGTTTCCATTGATTAGGAAATGGACAAACAAATTGTGAAATAAAAATATATAAGAAGTGATAAATTTTAGGAATTCGGAGAAACAAGGGAAGATTTTTATGAAGCTATCCAGAACAAAAAAAGAAAAACAAGAAAATAAACACAGTAATGATAACACTGTAAATGAAAAAAGTAAAACAGAAGTTGAATTTAGACAAATGACAAGAAACTCTATTGGTTTTGTAAAACACAATATGAAATATATTGCCTTCCTCCTGGTTGAGAGGTTGAGGGGCCATTGGTAATGCTACCAGATATGTCTTTCACTGTTACAAAGGAGGGTTTAAATGGGTGGTAAAGGGATTGCTCAGAGATAGTAATGATGCTTTTTAAGAATTTAATTAAAAAGAAAGAAAAACATTAGGTCCAGCAAATTTTCATTTAATGTATTTTTGCATAGCCTCCTGCTGCATTTGGTAATTTCCCTTTCCCTCCCATGGTGTTCACTGTTTTCTACACACCCTTCCTTCTTTTATAAGTCTAGAAGAACACAGACATTTATAAATAGATTTCATTTTTTTTTCCTAGGCCTAAGAATTAGTAAAAAAAAAAAAAACCCTAGAAAAAAATCTTTTTTTTCAACTTCCCTATCTCACAAAAAAATTGGAGACAGAAGTGGCAAAATGTTGAGTTTTTACTTCACCTGCTACTCAAAAAAAAATTCTGTACCAGGCCATTATGCTTAGTACCTGAGATACAAAGATAAAAAACAAGTTAAGTCCAACCTTATAAGATTTGCTCTATGAGGGTATGGGAGTGAGAGGAAGAGACAGATTCAACAGGTCTATATATGAGTAAATTCATGCAATCACTCTCTCTTCATTAAGCCCATTCATAGAAAGAGAAGCAGCAGAGATGGCTTCCTAAGGAAAGAGTATTCTGTATTTTCCTCTTCAGGAAGTGAGCATCAGGGTGCATGAATTCAGTAAAGATGACTGTAACTTTATTATTGAGTACAAAAAGTATATATTCTAGAAAATCTGCTGAATAGTTATCTTTCATTTTTTTTAGTAACATTGGGTAGAGATTACTCTTAACAAGTCATTAAAATGATTTCTCCCCTTCTATAGTCTGGTCAAAAAAACCCACCTTATTTTTATTCTTCCTAGATATTTTCCCGGATATAAAGAAAATGATTCTGAAAATGCTTCCTAAAAATGGAGACCTATCAGTTGGGGGAACAAATTGTGGCACATGAATCTAATGGAATATTATTTCATCACAAGAAGCAATGAATATGAATAGTTGAGAGAATTATGAGAAGACATATCAACTGATACAGAGGGAAGAAAACAGAACCAGGAAAACAATATATATGATGACTACAATCTAAATGGAAAGAACACTATCCTTCCCATAAAAAAAATCACTCACTAAATATTGAATAATTATAAAAACCAAGCTTTTCCTCAGACAAGAGATGAGAAAAATGTACTTCCCTCTCATTGCAGATGAGGGAGTATAGATATGAAATAATGTATATGCTGTCAAATATTATTAAAAAACTGATTAGTTTTATTGAACTGTTTTATTTCTCTCTTTTAAGTTTAAAAAGATTCCCCCTTCTCCAGATAATTATTGACTGTAAAGAGAAGGGAAGAAAGATATATTCAGAAATAAATGCTATCTAAAAACCAAAAGTGTTATTAAAATTATATTTTAATAAAAGAAGAAAGGACATACCTTTTTGAGTTTTAGTCTCGTTGAGTCATTGCAATACTTGTACCAGACAGACTTGAGAATCGATGCAAATGGAGTGACCCCAATGCCAGCTCCCACCAGCATAACTACTTCATAGCTGAATACATCTTCACTAGCAGTGCCAAAGGGTCCATCTACTGCCACCCTATGGAGTTGGACACAACCACCGTGAAGTAGTATTCACATTTGGAGTGAATGAAATGAATTTCAACAAGCATTTGAAAAACTCAGATACATCAGTTCCCAACAAAATAAATAAAGGTTCAACTAGAATCTAAAGATTAGACTATACCAGTTTTTCAACAACTAAATTATTAGCAGCATTTGGATTCAAAAGTCACAGGGGAAATTTCAGTAAACTTTAAGCATTTCTCAATACCGATAATTAATCTCTCTCTGTCTCTTGTCTCTCTAACTCCCCCCCCAAATATTGCATTAGCATTTTTGTAGGCATCTGTAGTCAGATGGTTAGTCCACATTAAACTTGTCTTAAACTAAAATCCTTAAGATGTTTTCATATGAATTGTAACTAAGCCAATATATATTCTTTCTGCAATATATATTTATGCCATTTTTTAAGCCTGTGGCCAAGACTTTACATATATCCCTACTCAAATATTTCCTTCCTTCCTTCCTTCCTTCTACTCTCTTCTCCCTCATTCCCACCCTTCTCCCTCTCTCCATTGCTTCTTCCCTGTCTCTCTCTCTCTGCTTCTCTTTCTTGCATTTTATTTACTCTGTGTGAACAGTCTAGAACATGTTCACCTCTCTACCTTGCTCCTTTTATATTTTAAAAGATTCTGAGAAATCCTGAACACATATGTGAGCTATTACTGTGTTTGCTGTCCTTAGGGCCATATAAAAGTTAATAATTCACCTTTCTGAGCCTCAGTTTCCTTATAAAATGAAGGTGACAAATTAGAAAATGCCTCATCTCTTTCAACTCTAAATTCTATATCCTTGAAGCCTTTTCTTCAGAGAAAAATGAGGATTTTTGATGATAAAAATAAATATCAAATATTTTATACCTTGCACAAAGATTATAAATAATATATACAAATAGCATTTTCTTTTGCCACATGGATAATACAGAAACATATTTTGCATGGCTTTATATATAATCAGTATCATATTGTTTGCCTTCTGAAGGTGTGGGGAAAGAAAGGAAGGAGAGAGGGAGAAAATTTGGAACTAAAAAGTTTTTAAAAATGATTTTTACATGCAATTGGGAAATATTTAATGATATAAATAAAAGATATTAAAATTATGTGCACATAAAGTTTACTAAAATATACCTTTTAAAAAAAGAGAGAGGACACATAGGTCATTCAATATTTCCTTGAGAATTTCCTCACAGCAACAAAGTCTAGAGTAAAAGTTTATAAGGACTAGGGAAGAGATGAGACATCTGCTCAAAGTCAAAGAAGTTTTAACAATTCTATTTTTCTCTGACAGATTTTCTTTGTATTATGCGTTATACATACTTGGGTAATTTCCAGGCTTCTTGAAATTCTGTTTTGTCACATCCACAAGCTTTAAAAAGACCTTCTGTCCAGTCCCCAACTATACGGATGTGAATACTGAAGAAATCTTCCTCAGGGGCCGAGGTCAGTGTGAAGGGATGCCATTCTAAATTTGATAGCTTGGGGCATTTGACAAAAATATATTGTCCCACTTCCATCTTAAAACCCTTCTTCTTCATCTGCAGCTCAATGGTTTTGAAAGGGTGAGTGACCACCTGTATAAACAAATATAAAGTAAGCTCTTCCCTAACAGAGACTTTAATTTGTTTCTTTATAAGGAGCCCCAACAGCCAATTTAGGTAGGGACTCAACAAATGTTTGTTGAATGAATGAATGAAGCTGGGCCACAAATTTACTTCTAGTGCATTTCAGGATTTGGTATTTGCCTCTCGAATTGAATGAATGAATAAGAGTATATGAACTTATAACCATCACACATTAACTGTATTTGCTATAAGGTGACAATATCAAAGCTTCTTAAACTTTAGGTCACAACTCCATGTGGGATTGTGAAACTGCTATTTATTATCAATAACTTTGATCTGTATACCTATTTTAATTACCTATATACTCAGAGTAACATAAAAACTTATTGGTCAAAAAGAAGTCATAAGTGGAAAAAGTTTAAAAAGAGGGCAGTAAATTTAGTTCTTTTATTGTGGAAAGTGGGGGAGAGAGAGAGAGAGAGAGAGAGAGAGAGAGATAAAGAGACAGAGAGAATGAGAGACAGAGAGACAGAAAGACAGAGACAGAGACAGATGCAGAGACAGAAACAGAGACACACAGAGAGACAGAGACTCAGAGACAGAAACAGAGAGAGAAAGACAGAGAGAGAGAGAGAGAGAAACGCCAACACAGACACAGACACAGACACAGACACAGAGATAGAAACAGACAGACATAGAGTCAGAGACAGACACAGACACAGACAGACACAGAGAGGGAGAGAGGCACAAAGACACAGACATAGAAACAGAGACAGAAGAGAGAGAGAAAGAGAGGTTCTGTCTTACAGAGTATTACTGCTAAGACAAATAAGGTATAGAAATTTATTTGCAGAGATAAAATGTGAGGCCTTATTTATTTGAAGGACACTGGGTACCAGAATGAACAACATCATAGAGGCAGAGAATATTATGTTTGGAAAGGATCTTATAGATAATCTAACCCAATATCCTTAGAGGAAGAAAGGAATCACTTCCTCAAGTTCACTTCATTAGCTAGTGACAAACACTTAACTAGAATCCTAGTTTCATAAGTAAAATAGAGAAATTCATTCAGCTACATGATTCTTATAACTGTCTTCTATGAAGGCACAGGGCATCAAATCATAAACCAGTGAAGGAATTTCTATAAAGAAATAAATGAATAAGGTACAATTATGTTGCTTTCAGAGTCGGCTAGATGGCTCAGCGTATGTAGAGTGCTGTACCTGGAGTCAGGAAGACTCATCTTTGAGTTCAAATCTAGACTCAGTTACTTACTAATTTCGTGATCTTGGGCAAGTTACCTAATCCTGCTTGCATAATTAATTAAATTAGGTCTGAAGATCTAAATTAATAAGGAAATAATGCAACTTGAAGAATCTATTTGTGTGTGTGAAAGAAAGAGAGAGAGAGAGAGAGTGTGTGTTGAGGAGGGAGAAGATGCTAATTTTTTAGGTGTTATTTATAAAAGAGAACTGATTTCAAAAGGCAGATTTCATGGAATATATATATATATGTATATATATATATATAAACAGTTATCTATCATTATCTGAACAATGATCAATGTGGATGTGGCTCTTTAACAATGAAAGGATTCAAAGCAATTCCAATAGACTTGTGATGGGAAAAGCCATCTGCATCCAGAGAGAGAACAATGGAGACTGAATGTAGATCACAACATTTTGTTGTTTGTTTGCTTGTTTTTTTTTTCTTTCTCATTTTTCTCTGTTTGATCTGATTTTTCTCATACAGTATGACAAATATGAAAATATGTTTAAAAGATTTGTACATATTTAACCTATAATGTACTCACTGTCTAGGGGATAGGGGAGGAGGAGAGGGAGGGAAAAAAATTTTGAACACAACATTTTGCTAGGGTGAATGCAGAAAACTATCTTTGCATGTATTTTGAAAAATGAAAAGCTATTATTATGATCTGGATGCTGTGCTAAATTAATCTAATATCCTGATTAATAGAGACTTGCTATATAAACATTATAACCATAAATAGACAACCATTTTTCAAAGAACCAGAATAAAATGCAATATGCTTATTCGAAATTACAATCAATATAATAGACTTTAATGATTCAAAAATCTTCTCATCCCTCAAATAAAAAAAAAAACTTTATAATCAGTAATAAGAATTATAAATGTTGGAATTTGCAAGCCTAAAAGGCTGTGCAGTTAGTATAAAATAATAACTTCCTAGTGCTAATACTTCTAAGAAAACTAAACTTCCTAACAAAAATGAGTAACTCATGGACTGACATGACCCAAATTCAATCTTGGTAGCTGATAGCCTCAATCATTCTCTTTTGAGTTTACTTTGTTCCATCCAGAGTTTGCTCTGGGAAAATCTCAATTAATTTCTTGTCTAGATGTCTTCAGATGTGGGTAAAAATATTCCGAGCTCACTTATAAGCACTCAATGTAATAATGCATAATTACATAATAAAAAGTATAGGACAGTCTTATTCACAGAAAACAAATAAAATACACAAAAGATTCATAATAATCTAAAAAAATTTATACAATTATCTTGTTTCTTTGGTTACATTGTCAGAATTCATATCAGAAAGGAATTGCAATTAAAATATTTTTAAAAATCCATTCTTTCCTCTTTGGATAAGGGTGAATAAGACCCCATTTTTAGGCTCAAAAGTGAGCTTTTTAGCACACAGAAAATAGAAAATAGATTTTCCTTGTTGCAACTTTGCGACTACCATCACAGAAAAATTTTAATTCCACAGTGGTGCTAGGGAGCAATTACAATTAGCAGTATGCCTGATAATAAGTATATTATCCTGAATATTAATTTGTCCAGGAGAGAATATGTTTATTCCACAAAAGAAATAGATTTCTTGTAAATATCCATGGTAAAGAAAAAAAAAGGAAGTGAAGAAGATGGGGAAAATCATTAACACAAATCGGTTTTACCCTGGTCCTTTGGAAAGCTAAATTATTAGTGCTCACTGTATTTCTACATGTCAGAGTTCCTTTTTGTCTCTGCATTCTTGTCTACCCCCTTCCCTCTCCACTATATTGATCTTGTATTGATTTAACATTTTTAGATTGAATAATAATAATTCACATTTATATAGCACTTTTAAGTTTATGAAATAGTTTCTTTAAAAATTCAATTTGACAGTTGCAGAAGAGGGGGAAATGAGAGTTTGCTATGTCCTTCTTATCTGATCATCAAGACAACTGAACCCAGATGAACTATGTACTCTCTAGATGCTTTTCATTAAAAGTCTTGAAAGCTACCAAAACAGTATCAGTAACTAAGTCAGGTAGCAGATAACACAGAACACGTGGATGGACATAGTAACAATGCTCTTAGATGTTCTGACCGTTCACATTCCAAAGATTTTAGAAACAGTTATAGAAAGGATTTTAAACATTTCAAAGGTACCTTAGTGATGACAACCTTCTGCTGTGATCTCCAAAACCTCACCAACCTCTCACAGAAATACAGGAACATGGGACCCACAATCCATTTCCAAGTCTGTTAACAGAGCAAAGACCAGGATGGGACTGAGATACAAAGAGACTATGATTGGAAGACTATAGTTACTAACAAGGAAATCCTAGCAGTTTAATAGTTTTGCAAAGCATTTTAAAGATATTGTCTTATTTCATACTCACAGCAATCCCAGGTGGTAAATATTATTATTACCCCATTTTACAGGCAGGCACAGTGGTTTGCCCAGGGTCACACAGCTAGTAAATATTAAGGCAGGATTTGAATTCAGGTCTTCCTAATTCCATGTTGCTGTTCAGTCATTTTTCAAGTCATATCTGACTCTTTGTGACCCCTTTGGGGTTCTCTTGGCAAAGATGCTAGAGTAATTTGCCATTTCCTTCTCCAGGAAACTGAGGTATATAGGGTTAAGTGAATTGCCTAGGGTCACACAGTTAATAAATATCTGGGGTTGGATTTGACTCTAGGCTTGGTGCTCTATCCACCATGTCATATAGCTTCCATTCTTAACTGCAAGTATTTAATTCACTAAGCCACCTAGGAACCATCTCCATTGTACTATTCAACTTCCTTAATCAACAAATCCTGAATCACTCTATAATTTGACTGAGACAGTCTGCATTTAAAATGAATGTTTTCCCAATCTAAATTGAGGAACTCCATCAACAACATGAAACTTTCCAAGCAGAACTCCTTAGAAGAGTGGGATTTCCTTTGTGTCACAATTGTAATTGCAACAATTATATTGGAAACTTGTTTGGTTACAAGAGTATTTCCCTAAGACTAACATTTCAAGGCACCAAAAGCAACAATTGCAATTGCTTTACAACATCTTCAGAATCCATACTGTGATTGCAAGATTACAAATCCGGTGCAATATTGGTAGCTGTTACTTTATTATGATATAAGTTTTGAGAGTTATGAATGTGCTTCTTTAATAGGGGCAACGAATAAAATGATAGCTTCTTCTGACAGCACCAAGCACAGAGCCTTGATTAAATATTAAATTAAAATTTATTGCAGTGGATTGAGTTAAATTCCTTTCTTTCAAGCTCAGGACACTCGGAGTAGGCCCTAAGATACTCTAGTCTATGTATCACTTTTGGCTAAGGAATAGTTATAAGGTAGGTCCATCTTAGATACCATCAAGATGCTGTAGTTACTGAAATGGCAACAAATCCTTGTTAAAAGATGCTACACATACTCTGATATGAAAGCAAAGACATTGAATTTAGGGTGAAGACCCAGGTTAGAACTCTGCTGTTCATTTTCTGTAAGGTCATAAACAAATCATATATCCAATCTAAACTTCAACTTCCTCATTCATAAAATGAAGACATTGGATTAGATGAAATATGTAGTCTCTTTTAACTTTGAAATTTACGATCCTCCAGAAACAAGAAATCAAGAAATTAAATCAAGAAAAATAAAGAAAAAATAAATCAAGAAAATAACATAGAATATTAGGATTTGGTGTTTTTGTTTTGTTTTGTTTTTGTTTTTGTTTTTGTTAAATAGTTGTAGGTTAAGTGCTTAGATACTATTAAAAATCATTGTCTCACAACACATCCCAGAGAGTCCATATTCCCATATATTTCCAGAAGTCCAAGCTCTATTCCACATCATAGAAGTTGTCAAGATAGTAATATTTAGAGTCAGCAGAACCAAGTACAAGTTGACCTGGCTCTGCCAATCTGTAAGTAGTTGGCTCTAGACATTAGACAATTTGCTTCTCTATGTGCCTCAGTAAAATAAGTCATTTATATTTAAAATTCCATCTAGGATTGGATAGCTTTTGAATAGCAGTCCAGGAAAATTATTTTGCTACCCCCAGTTAAAATTTTGTTAGGTAGGATTTCTATGAAATAGATTCCATCTATCTCTGTGAGTGTGAGGAAAGGGAAAGAAAAATTTTGCCTTTTCTCTTTGCCCTCATAATACTCAAAGCTACCTTTTAGCTTTTGGGTTTGGATCCTATTATCAAGGAATTATATCTTTCATCTGACATATGGATTATTATGAATTTTCTTTTTTCTTTTTCCTATTAGTATACACCTGCAATATAGCAATTCATTCATATTTGTGGGAGAAACAGTTATGTGGTACAGCTGATGTAGCACTGGACCTGGAATCAAGAAGTTCTGAATTCAAATATGGCTCTAGATCTGTGTGACCCTGAGCAAGCCACTTAATCATTGTCCATCTTGATTTCCTCATCTGTAAAGCATCTGAGCATCTATCTTGCAGGATTTTTGTGGGGATCAAATGACATAATATTTTGAAAGTGCCCATAACATAGTAAGTACTTAATAAAGGCTTGTTCCCTTCTCCTTTTTATTTCTTTCTGATAGGAATATCACTTGGAAATATTCAAATATCATAAGGATAGGGACTAGACCTGTGATTTCATTGGTGTAGGAATCTCCTGGGAAGAATTCCCTTGACCAATGCATCTTTCTGAAATTTAAAGTTTAATAGAGCTGCCTAGAGCACTGAGAAATTGATGGTTTAGTTGGGGTCATTCAGCCATATATCACAAGTAAATATTGAATCCAGGACCTTTTGGCTTTGAGGTCAGTTCTCTATCTACTACACCATGCTGCCAAATCTCAGGGACCATAAATCAATGTTATTGCATCTCAGAGATATCTGAGGAGGCAAACAGGATTCCAAGAGATAAGAAAAGAGGAGAGAGGGATTAGAAAAGAGCTATAATTTTAGATTTTATTCTAAGGAACAAGTGACCAAGAAAATAATGTGAATCCATTTAGATGATATAAATTGCAATACTTTTCCTTTTATGGTTAGCACAGGAAACCACCAAGCAGAGAAGGAAAACTTTGAAATTTAGTCAACATAGAATATAATTCATCATTTGCAGTATGTTAGAAGGGGCTTTTGAGACCATCTAGTTTACAGAGTTTGAGGACCAAAGAGGTGAAGGTGAAGAACTAGCCACAGTTATACAGCTAAGAAGTAATAGAACCAGGTCTTGAATCCAGATTCCCTAAATCCAAGTTTCATTTCAACTATTGCTTCCTGCTTCTCTGATATATCCAACAGTTCAGTATAAATTGTCATTTTCAAGTCAAGATATTATCCCATGATGTCACTGATTGTCTTAGAAAAAATGAAGGATGAACAATAACAATAATATACTTTCATTAATAAGATGATAATGAAGACGTAATGGGTTATACCATTGGAGGGTTGCCGGCAAATTGAGGGATAGGACAGTTTTGTATAGTTCCCCAACGGGAGATGTTCTTATGGCACAATCTAGGGTTGTGTTCCTCCAAACTTTTTTCTGTCTGTCCACGTACAATTCTCCTATTGTGGAAATATAGAAAGGAAAAGAGAAAGAAAATCAGATTAATTTATAGAAAGGAAATTAATTTTGTTTTCAATCATTCTGAATAAATTTTACATGTGAAAGATATTTCTTTCTTTTCTAAGGGATATCTTTAATACTTTTTTATATAACTTCAGAACTATGAAATTTTGGTTAGCAAAATAACCAGATTCTGCAAAAGATAAATTAGCAAAAGGGGAATATACAGACATTCCATCATTAGGAAAAACATGTACTGAGGCACTAGAAATATCTGAAAATGTATTACTTATGGTGGGTAATTCTAAGATTGCAAAATAAAACAAATCTTTTTACTAAAGGGGGAAATGAGTTCTTCCCTTCCCTGTTAGTTTTGTTTCCCTAAAATCATTTTTGTTTTTAAATAACTGATAAACAATAGCCCCAGAGCAACTTATATTAATTCTAAGCTTTTCAGAAGGATCTGATTTTTTTATAAAAATTAACATTAAAAACTTAATCAAACTGGAAATAAAACATTAAGGAAATAGAGGCTCCTCTTTTTTTAAGTACTCTTTAAAAGTATTCATAGCAATTTCTGATTCTCAGAGGCCTATAAAAGGCTGGGTCCCTAAGATGCATGGTGACTTGGTTTCTGAGAGTGATGCTAGATTTTATAATATTTTGCTTTGGGAAATTTAAAATAATGCTAATTTTTCTTTTCACTCTTCCAACATTTCATTTGAAAGACCATTAATTAGTTGTGTAACCAAGTTTTTGAAGTTCTTATATATTAAATGAAAGTTTCACTTGTGAACTTTCTCTTTGTGACTCTATATATTTGTGATGTCACATTTCACTAAGTACCACCACTCAATGTCTCCATCCCCTCCATTTAATTATAAGCTCCTTGAAGTCAGGAACTTTCTCTTTTGTCCATTTGAATCCCCCAATGCTTAATACAATATCTATAATTACTTAGCACAAGTAGCAAATAGAGTTTGAAATAAAAGCATTTTTTACTTTAGCCAGGAAGACATTTACTTAGGGCAACTAAGCTTAGAATCTGTAAAAGGCAACTGAAAAACAGTATCAGGGAGATACAGTTGGAGTGGAGAAAGTAGATGCAAGATAAAAGATCAAATACAGACAGTGGCTACTCTGTCCTCGAAAAAAAGAGGTTGAAAGTCTGATTACTAGCTTATCAATGACAATAATTTATATTTGCAGAGAGAATTTTAGTTTACAAAGGACTTTCATTTGTATTAGCTCCTTTGATCACCACACCAAGCCTATGACATAGCCAATATATGTGTTATTGTACTATTTTATGGGTGAGGAAATTGAAGAGCGAGATTATGAAAAAATGCCCAATATTATATAACTAAAAAGTGATAGAACTCAAGATTTAGGTACAAAAAATTAAGAAAAGAGTTCTTTCCATTACAATATGATCCATCATGCATGTAAATATGAAACAGATTTATTGTTTGTCATTATTTTTCCTCCAATATCACCAAGTGAACAACAAAGAAAGTATTTATTTAGTTCCTAGTACATTTCAAGAAAAACAGCATAGAGTAGTATCAAAGTGACTTCAGAGTCAGGAGGACTTTGGTTCAAGACTAGAATCTGGGACATACTAATTGTGTGATCCTGAAGAAAAATCACTTGTTTTCCCAGCATTCCAAACAACTAAGATTATGTATTTCAGAGCAAGTGCTGATATGCATCGTAAGAGGGAGCTTTTTCAGTGAAAGCTCCTAAGAACAATGAATCATAGCTCTAGTTTGAAAAAAAGTAAAACATAATAAAAGCTGAGATAATATTTGGTTGAGGCATAGCAATTGAGAAAAATTAAGAGAAATTTTATGTAGAAGGTGACCTTGAATTGAGTTTTGAAGAAAATTAGGGATACAATACTAATGGGTCAATATGAAGATAGAATGAGTACATAGAAGGAGTACATTCTTGACCTGGAATGGTCAAGGATGTAGTAATACTGGGAGTTTGGATATCCTGTATGAGGGAGAAGCAGTATGCCAGTTGGCTAGGATCTATAATATACTGAGAGGGGTAATATATAAGCTCATAAAGGTAGACTGGAGCCAGATCATAAAGGTATTTATTTAAATGACAGATTTTGTATTCCATTGATATGGAATCAGTGGAGCTTTTTGAACAGAGTAGAATAGCCAGACCTATGGTTTAAGACTATTCCTTTGGTAGCTGTTTGGGGTTTGGATAAAGAAGAAGAGAACTGGGATGGAGGAAAACCAATTAGCAAACTCGAGCAGTAATCTAGACAACATGATAAAAGCCTGAACCAAGATGATAGCTGTGTGAGTAGAGGGGAAGAGATGAATGCTGGAGATATTGTTGAGACATAAAAACAATATTTATTCATTGTTTGGGTATGAAGACTGAGGGAGAGTGAAAAGCTGAGAATAACCCTCAGGTTCCAAAACTGAGTAATAGAATGATAATGAACAAAGAATTGACTGTAAATTTTGTTTCTTTTTATATTCTCAATTATGAGGGGATTATTTTTATTCACAGCTAAGAGAAATTCATTTGTTTTCTGAAATAGAACTTCTAGATAGTAATTTTTATGGTCTATTTTATCCTTTATGAGATCCTGATAAGAAATCTGAGTTTCTATATACATCTACTCAGTGATATTCCTTCTAAAGTAAAGAGGGGAAGAAATTCTTAGACATTTCCTTATAAGGGACCTCAAAGACTATTTAGTCCAACTCATATCTGAACAAGGAATCTATTTTATGACATTCCAGATGAGTGGTCAACCCACTCCACTTCTAGACACTATAATGAAAAGAATATCAGCTATAAGAATAAGGAAAACTTGGCTTTTAAACCCAGATTTAACTCTAACTAGCTGTGTTAACTTAGTAAATTCCCTTGCCACCACCCTGTTCTTGATTAGATCTCAATTTCCACATCTACAAAATTAGAAGGTTTGCCTACATGGTCTTTTTTAAATTGTTGCTGAAGCATTTGGGGTTAAGTGACTTGCCCAGGCTCACACAGCTAGGAAATATTAAGTGTCTAAGATCAAATTTAAACTCACGTCCACCTGACTTCAGGGCTGGTGCTCTATCCACTGCACCAATTAGCTGCCCCTGCCTGCATGGTCTTTAATGTCCATTCTATCTCTGATATTTTTGTGTGAATCAATTCTATCTAAGACTTTTAAATATGGGTAAGTCAGTAACTTGTAAGATAGCCTGGTATACTTTGAGGCAGATTTACCCTAGCTGCCTTAGCCAGGGAGACTGTCCATAGGAAACAATTGCCTAATCCTCACACCCTTCACCCTTTCTCCCTTCCTCTTTTTTTCCCTTTTCCTTTCCACACCCTTGGTCATGCTTTTTCTGGACAGACTTTGTGCATCCATCTGACTGTAGAGAAGCAAGGAAAACATGTTCTTTCCCCATCCATCCATATTATTACAGTAGCCACCCACTGAGGTAGTCTCAAACTGACTCTTTCTCTGGAGGTGAATGGGTAACTCTCAGTGAAAATTTGACTTTAAATGGGGAGAAAGGAAGCTTATATATAAAAAAGAACTAATAAGAAATCAAATTCATTGACACAACTTTCTTCTTCAACAGGAAGTTAGGTTTAAAGTTAGAGGGAACACAATCATTGTCTCCTAGACTCCCAACCATTACTTACTTAAGTTGCAAAAAACATTCACTTAGTCAGTTCTATAGTTAAGTTTGAAATAGGCAATCTCTATACGTGCTAAGATATGAAAAGGAATGAATCAGAAGTTGAATACTTATTAGATTATAATCTCCTTAAGGGAAGAGAATTTTTTTTCATCTTGATATGCTTAATAACTAGTAGATACTTTTGAGCATAGTAATTATTTAATGTGTTAAAAACTGAATTTTGGAGGAAGTTAGGTGGCACAGTGGATAGAGCACCAGTCCTAAAGTCAAGAGGATCTGAATTCAAATTTGATCTCAGACACTTCCTAGCTGTGGGATCCTGGGTAAGTCACAACCAATTGGGATTGCCTCAGGAAAAAAAATGAATTTTAAACTTCATCAATAATAATCTCATTTATGTGACACTTTAAATCTACAAAGTATGTCCCTCACAATCCTGAAAAGTAGGTAAAATAAGTTCTACTAGCCCTATTTTATACATATACATGTGTCCAGGGTATATGATTTAATAAATGTAGAGAAATTCCCACCTTTAAAGAATTCACCAAGGAAGATCTTAGTTATTATCTTTCAGCTGATTCAGTTTTGTCCAGTTCAGCAGTGCTCTTGCCATCCTTTGCCATAAATATTCAAACAAAAAATTCTCAAATATTCACTAGTATTATGTCTAGTTCATTACTCACCCAGCTCCATGGATGGCAAGGCCAATGAAGAAGATAACAAAGAGGTGGTGAGTGAACCAAAAAACTTCAAAATAAGACCTCCGGATTGTTTTGGTTGAGGAGGTTATGATCAATATGAGGCACAATGTAATAACAACTCCAGTGAGGCCAGCTAAGTAAGTGAAAGCCACATACAGGGCACCTTCAGGGTTCTATAAAATATAAGGAGAAAATCAAGTGTAGTTGTATGTTAGAAAAGATAATGAGGAGGCAGCTGTAGCTGAAAATTATCACTGGGTTATAGTCCAAGGTGAGATATTCCAGAAACTATTCTCTATTTCTCTCCTTTTTAAGTCCTGAATGAAAGGAAGGAAGAAAGGAAGGAAGGAAGGAAGGAAGGATGGAAGGAAGGAAGGAAGGAAGGAAGGAAGGAGGGAAGGAAGGAAGCAAGGAAGGAAGGAAAAAAGGAAGGAAAGAGAAAGGGAAGAAAGGAAGAAATGGAAAGAAAAAGAAGTGAAAGTAAAAAAAGAAGAAGGAAAGAAGGAAAAAAACAGAATGACAAAGAAAAAGAAAAGGATACTAAGAAAAAAGAAAGGAGGGAGAGAAGGACCCTACCCCAGCCCAGACTTGGTTGGACCCCAACATCAATAAGGTAGAACCTCTGAATAAGCAGTAGTGTTAGAGGCTTCTGAACTTCTTGTCCTCAGGTACACCAGGGAGGACTTGGAAGGTCAGGAGAGAGTCTGTGGCAACAGGGTAGGAATCTGGTGTGCAATCCATTGCAAGGCCCCCAATCTCAGGACCCAAAGATCAGCAAAAGTTTCAGAACATTAGATCTTATAGCTACAGTGAGACAGGAATACTTCTAACAGCTTCAGGGCAGAAAAGAAGGCTTATGGTCAAGTCCCTAGAATGATCTCTGAAGACAGCTGCACAAACCCCCTGAAGCTTGGGACAATGAACCTTCCACCCTGGAGACAGAGCCCTCCTTTAACAAAAAGTTAAAAACTAGGAAAAAGAGCAGAAAACAAAAAAAAAAGCTTCTGACCATTGAAAGTTATTATGGTGATGAGGAAGATCAAAACATACTCTCAGAAGAAGCTAACAAAGTCAAAGCTCCTACATCCACAGCCTCCAGGAAAAAATGAGAACATTGCATAGACATAGACACATAAGGAACTGTCCCCTCTTCCCATAGAAAGGGTACCCTTTTGTCTCCCCCTCCCATCACCAGCCATAAACACTCCCTGCAAGTAGCCATTCAGCCTACAAAGGTCTCATGGCCCTCTGAGTCTTTACCACATTCTACTCTTGCTGTCTAGGTAAGAAACAATGAGATGCTCTTTTTCTTCTCCACAATTCTACTTAAGAATTGGAACCCAATTCTGAATACCAGTCAACTAGGCTCGTCAACATTAGTCAGGGCAGAAGGACACTTACCTTATATGGCTTTTCAACAAAATTAATATAAGTTTGGTCACGAGATGGGTCATCTTCAAAGACTGAGAGGGCAATTGAATAATTATCAGAGTTAATTTTGGACTTCGCATTCACCAACCACTCCACATTAAAGAGATGAGCAATAGTATGAATTGCTGAGGAGGGCAGAGGAAGAGAAAGATACATTAAAATAAACGAAAACTAAAAACAACTGAGTGAATATTTTGTAAATTCCTGTTAGGATAGATGCTCAAAAGTAACCCTTGACTACATCATATGGAGAATGCTGGGAGTGGGAGGAGGGGAAGGATCTCCTTAAATCCTCCACAGAAGATAATCTAGTCCAGAATCAGCTGATAATTGTGTGACTTTGGCCAAATCATTTAAACCCCTTCTGTTTTCTCACCAGTAAAATTGAGGTATAGGAGTAAAGAGTTGGGTTACATGGCCTCTGATTTTTATTTTGTTTCTAAATCTATGATTCTAAGGAACTATGAGCTCAACAGATCTTGCCAACTCTATAATGCTTGATTTTTTAAAGCAATTAGTTATCTTCCACAGTGAGTTAGATAAGACTTTGGGAAGCCTAAGCTTAGACATTTCCCAGGGAGACTTTCCCTCTTAAAAGTGAAAATTTTTCAAAAGCTATTCTATCTGATAATAGAATAGCAGAAACTAAGTTGAGTATATTGGGGAAAGAAACACTATGGGTAATCACTTTACATCTGACATTACCTATGAAAACTGTCCCCACCTGAGAGACTAATCAAATATTTTTAAGAACGTGGAAAACATCTACTGCCCCATTTTCATAAAGCCTAAAGTTAAAATGATTTTCAAAAATCTCACCAGTGTGAAGGGCAATCATCCATGCCACCATTTTATGAAAAGTCAGGTTCCTGTCCAATTGTCTTCGTATACGAGTTGAACAGCACTAAAACCAAGAAACAAAAAAAAATCAACAGAGGTTTCAAGTAGGAATATAAAAATGTCATTCAGGGAACTGAAGATTCTGTACAAATGTGACTTGGGTTAGAGAACCAATCTGTCTATTTATTCACTGGCTGAGATTAAAAATGTGATTCTGAATATTTCATATTCATATTTTGAATTTTTCATATCATATGCATTTAAATTGACATTTGATTTTAATTTTTTTCTATAATAAAATTTAACTATTGAGGTGCCCAGGCACTAGGATTAGGTACCTACAATTAGAAGGTTACTCTTACTCTGTAATTAAAATTTCCGTTAAGATTTAAGCACCTTTTTACATTCACTGTTCTGTCACCATGACCTTGAATAATTTAGGAATGCCAAATGATAAATGTAGTTGGTGTTTCTACATTGCCTTTTTTTCATCTTTTTGGAGGCCCTCAATACTGGAGAGCCTTCCAAGAAGGGACTAGAATTTGTTAAACCCACCATCAGAAACAAGATTGATCAACTCTCCAGGTCTAAAAAGAAAAGGAGAACCTGTTTAAGTGGGGTCTGAACCAGGAAGTTACCACATAGGATAAGGGTGCTATCTGTGTGTTGTATCATCTCCTTTCTGTTTCACCTTTCTTTTTCTGGACGTTATGATATGACTTCTTTAAGACAGAAGTGAGTAATAAATAAGCAACTGGAGCACATGGAATGAGAAGAATGTGTGGTGAAAATGTAGAAGGAAGGAAATAAGCATTGGTCAAGAGCCTGTTAGATGCCTTTCACGGGGGTAAGCACTTTGCAAACAGATGTCATTTGATCCTCACAACAATTTTATCATTATCCCCATTTTATAGTTCAAGAAACTAAAGCAAACAAAAATTAAGTGAGTTGTTCAGAGTCATATAGCTCTTAAATATCAGGCTTGATTTGAACTTAGATCTTCCTGATTCTAAGCCCAGCATGCTATTCAGTATGCTACCAATTACTTCTAGATGTGGCTAGAAAAATGTGTGAGAAAAAAATATGGAGGTTTTGGTGGGCAGTAAGGTAATTATGTATGAGTAAGTATGTCAAGGTGGGCAAAAACAGTTACAGAAAGCTCAGGGTGCATTGTGAGTAGCAAAGTGTCTTCTTCTACATACGTATGAGGAAGGAACTTGACAGAGTATATGTAAAGCAATCCTACCAGGGTGTTGAAAGGACTGGAAACTATGATCAAGGACTGCAAGAATATTTATCCTGAAGAAGTGACTCCATTAGTCTTTCAGTTGCCAAGTTCTATCAATTCTCTCCCTCCCCCAACATCTCTTCTGTCTATCCATATTGCCATCATTCAAATTATCTTTCTAATCTATTTCAGTAGTCCCAAATTGGAAACTAAGAAGTGTTTGCCTATTGGGCTAGAGGATGCAGTGGATAGAGCCCTGACCTTGGAGTCAAATTCGACCTCAGACACTTAAAACTTCCTAACTGTGTGACTTTGGGCAAATCCCTTAATTCCAACTGCATCAGTGGGAAAAAAAGGAGGTAAATGACTAACCAAACTATATCACAATGATATAAGAAATGATCAAATGAACATTCAGAAGAAGCCGGGAAGACCTCTGTAAATTGATACAGTGAAATGAGCAGAGATAAAACAATTTACACAATGACAACATAATAGAGAAAAACAATTTTGAAAGACTTTAAAACTAAGACCAATGCAGTGATATACCAGAGGACAGAGGCCTGAAGATGAATCATGCTACCCTCCTCCTGCCAGTGAGACAATGATATTAAAATCTAGGATGAGACAAACATTTCTGGGCATGGCCAATGTGGGAATTTGTTTTCCTAGAAAATGCATGCTTGTTATGAATTTTTATTACTATTGTTATTCAATTAGACAAAGAGATAATAAATGCTTGTTAAACTAAAGAAAACAATTTGAGACAAAATAATTCTTACTAAGAAAAAAGGAAGGATTATCATTGCCCAGTCTAAAAACTTTCAGTAGGTGGAGGGGGTAAGAGGGTTGGAGGGTGGTGATTCCCTATTAAAAGAAGTTGGAAAACATGCTACTCCTGGGACAAAATAAAATCTCATTAACCCAGAATTTAAGGTCCTTTACAACCCAGCATCAATCTGCAATTCCAATTTCATTTCTCATGACTCCTCAACATGACAAACCATGCTCTATCTCTACATTTTTTTTGCAAGCTATTCTCTAGAGATGACTTATCCCTGCCTTTTAAAAACCATATTTGAGATCATATTTATAACACATTTGCCAAAGTCCTGGCACATTGTAGGTTCTTAATAAATACTTATTCCTTTATTTTCCTTGGCTTTCTTCAAGATACTACTCTTAGACTATTACTTCTGTAGTCAGCTCTCTTCTTCCCAGCTGAAAGAGATCTCTACCCCAACAAATGTTTTGAGAGTATCACATCTGGACCTCTCCTTTGCTCACTGAACAATTGCATCAGCATAGTACATAGAGCATTGGACTTGACTCATTTCATATATCTATTGGCTTTGTGACCCTGAACAAGCCACTAAATCTTGTTGTGAAGGAACAAAAGAGAAAGCATGTTAAGAGCTTTGTAAATCTTGAAGCAATATATGCATACAAGCTGTTACAATTATCTCATGATTTCTGAACACATGCTTACATACATAGCACAGCTACTTCTTCCCTTATTCCTCCTTTGGTTCCATCCAGTACAATGTAAGTTCCTCTAGGTTGAGATTGTGCCATTTATGTCATTATAGGTTTGTGAACAGAACTGAATATTTCATATAGACATGATCAAAAGATGTGACAGCAGTACACTAAAGTAGATAGCCAGCTTCAGAATCAGGAAGCTGGGATCAAGTCTTACTCCTCAGTCAACTGGTTGTGTAACTCTGGGCAATTCATATAACCTCTCAAGGCCTCTGGGCAACTGTCTAAGGCTTCAAATTGCAGAGCAGTTGTTGATATGCTATGGTAGAGGGAGTTTCCTCACCATGAGCTCCCATGTTGATGAAACAATACTAGATGGGGCAAAACAACTGAGTAAATATTTTCTCTAACATTTTATATATTTATATATATATATACATATAGAACATATAAAATATATTTGCAAATATAAACATAATATCTCAATATGTATTAATATCATATGAACATGCACATGTATATATGTGTATATGCATGTATATATGTTTATATATAATGTGTGTATCTATCTATTGTTCCCTAGTAACAGAAATCAAATTCTTTCTTCTTTTGTCTTTAGGTCAATTTTTTTTAGCTAACTGGAGATTTAAGATAATGATTTCTCCTTGCTGAATTTAAAGAAAAATAATTATGTTCCATCATAGATTTATATTTTTTCTATTGTCTTATTCACACTACTACCATCATCACTGGTAAATATCATTGTCCTCATCATTTTTTTTTCTGGTGACATGATTTATTTGGAGGAAATTTTAATTTGGCACAAATTAATTATATGCATATGTTTTCCATGTTCAAAACTATGAGACTGTTCATAGAAAAGAATCAATTTAAAATACATAATGCATAAGTTAAAATATCCACATAGGGAGAGGAATAAGAATTAAATGACTTTTCTCATTATTTAATGATCTCTAGATGTTTTTTAAGGAAATACTGATAATTTAATGTTCAACAATTTTAAATTTAAAAACTAATAAAGTTCATTAAAATGTTTATACTTCTATTCAATAGATATGCAATGCTTTTAAAACAGATTAAAAATACACATAGTACAGCATTTCATTAAAAATCCATTATACCTACAGCCTCCCTCCTTTAGTGCAATTATTTTTACCCTATTTTACAAAGGAGGGAACTGAGGCTCAGACAGATAACATTCCTTTGCCAGGATCACAATCTAGTTATCAGCAGAGCCAGACAGAACAGAGTTCTGATTCCTAGGCCAATATTCATTCCAAGACACCATTCTCCTATCAGCATCATAGTCAATATAGAACTAGACGCAAAGCCAGGAAGATTGAGTTCAAATGCAGCCTCTGGCATTCTGGCTATATGATCACAAAGTGAATCTCTGGACAACTATCTAGGACTAAAAAAGATGTCATTTTATACTCTCTATCTATATATCTTTATTTGTATCTATATTTATATATATATAATATACTATACTAACTATACTGGGAATTCCCCATAGCAAGGAATCTTGCTCTTTCTATCTCTTTCTCTGTCTCTCTTACTCTCCTTGTGCTTCTCTCTCCCTCCCTAATTCTTGATTACAAAGAGGATGTAATAATCCCTGCCTTCACAAACAGATTGCTAACTAGAGATAATAGCCTGACTGCAATGCACTGGGGTTGCAAATTAGTTCCATGGGGTAATAGAGATTTCTTCACAGACTATCCTGATGAAAACTTTGTCTGTTTCTCATTCTTCACTTCCTCTAGCAGAATTACCAGAAGAGAGAGAGAGAGAAAAAAAAAAGGAGATGAGGTTGTAGAGAAGGAGAACCAGGAAGGAGAATCTATTTTCAAACATGAGTTGGAATAGATTGTCTACTCCAATGAGCTTTGGAGAATAATTGCTGAATTTTCAGTGTGAATATTTATATCTCATAAATCATCAAACTTACAAATCAGGACTTGATTTATCATTTTGCTGATTATCTAGATCAGTGCATCAAGCTCAAATAGAAAAAGGGACCACTAATCCATGCATAGGGATCTTTGCCACAAATACATATTGACTTAATTTTAAAATGTAATATTATTTATATATCTGCATTTTATCTTGTTAAATATTTCCAATTATATTTTTATTTTAGTTTTGACCACATTCATGAGTCTTGTGGGTCTTGTGGCTCATGGGTTGATTAAGATCAATTCTGTAACATTTTCTTATTGATCCTATTTATAAGTAATTGATTTTGTCCTGTAACTTATTTTGAACTGTAACTCCTTAAGCCATGGTTCTTTGTCTCTTAGTTCAGAAATTCAGCTGGCTTGTACTTGGTTAATTTTAAAAATCCAGCTCACCTACTAATCATTGATCTTTTCTTGCCTCAAGGAATTTAACTTCTCTTGGGAGATTGTGTGAACATTAGGGAAATCACCCCATTTGAATCTATTCTCTGCTCAGGTGCCAACATGATTTCCCTAAAGCTAGGGTCTGATCAGATTTCTATTCTCCCTAACTTCCAATAAATTTCAGTGCTATAGAATTTGATTTTGGTATTTAAACATTTGCTTCTTATTTAAAGCAACTCTGGATGTTCTTGATGTTCTTTACATATGATTACACCCCAACTCCAGACTCTGTGCCTTTTCATTAGCTTCCCCTCCACTGATTTTCTTCAAGACTGAACTCAAATCCTGGCTTCTTTGGGAAGCCTTTTGCAGTTTGTTAATGGCTTTGAACTGAGAGTAAGTAGAGTTTATACTATATTCCCTCTCTATGTGTGTATATATATGTACTACACACAAACCATATATGACATGTACATGTGTTTGCATGTATTCATCTATTAATGTCTGTGTATATATGTCTGCATGTCTATGTGTGTATGTATATGTGTAGCTAGCTAGTATAATTTTTCTCAATTATAATGTCAGCCTCCTGAGAGTAGGAACCATATTTTTGCTTATTGACTGACTGACTGAGACATTTATTTGGCTTGCTCCTAAGAAAGAGCAATGGGCCATTAAAATATGAAAATGTGAAAATGTGAGGAAGTCAGAGGATTCCTTCATAGAACAGGAGCAACTCAGATACAACAAATGTCTGCTTTTCTTTATCTTACCGCACTAGAGCCTCTGAGGAAGGAAAGCAGGTTTCGGCAGACAGGCAACAGGATCAGCATGCAGTTAAAATTCAGGCAAGCAGCTGGAGCTCTTGCTAAGGCCAGGGCAGGCTAAAATATAATGCATATGGGTAGAGTGAATTCCAGAAACAGCATTTCTTTTTCCTTTAGTATAAATGTGGAGTTTGAGAATGAGTAGATCCATGAACCTATGGCCATTTAACTCAGAAGTGATCTTTTGATTTGAAGCAGTGCCTTTTTAAAGGCGTTTTGCTTGTTTAGGTTAACTTAATCTCAATTCTTATCAATCAAGGTAGCAACCTTTCTTTGGAATACCCAGAGTCTTCCCAGCTTTGTCTTATGATTGTGGACACTAAAAGAACTACAGGAACTGGGAGAGAGAGGGCTAGGAAAAGCAGAACCTGAAAAGTCTCCATTAGTCCAATAGTCTTCCCTAAACCACCATTTTGTTTAACAAGAAATTCTGTTGGCAGTTCATTAATTGCTTCCTCAAGATAATAAGAATGATTTCTATTTTTAATGAAGAAAAGATACAGAAGTTAAAATATAATTCTAAATTGTGTTTTCCCTCATCTTCTCCCACACCCCTCAATTCCTAAGCTCCATCTTAGCTTCTTTATATGTGTGTAATCATTTAGATAGTATCTCAAATTCTTCATGACTTTTTTGGAAGGAAAAAAAAATGATGTTTGAGAGAAGGTCTCCCCAGACACAAAAATCACAATCACTTATAGGATGAGATTTGAAGAGCTTCCAAAAGCCCCCCTCCCCAAAATTTTTATTCTATCGGCTTTCTATAGTCACTGTTTACAGAATATCACTATTAAATTGCCCTTGTATATTCTGGGAAACAGTTGGAAGCTTTGACTTCCTCATTTGCCTTTGTTAATTTGTCAGATTAACCAATTATAACTTTGGAAGGTTATAAAGAGATATGGAACATGACAGTGATAAGTTCTGGGTATTAGTCATGGGTGGAAAAGGAAGGGGAGAAAGGGAAAAATGAATTTTTTGTGGATCTGAACCAAGAAGGGCATATCTTAGAAAGAATTATTTTTTCTTAGTAAAAGAAAGAAAAAGGAAGGAACTGAAAGGGAAAGTAAATGATAAAGGGAATTCTAAAGATAAGTTTATCAGTCTCACCCATCAACCATCAACTCAGGTCCAGCCAAATCCAAGACCCAAAAGGGATCTATTTCTATGTCAATAGTAAATAACATGATTTATTATTCTAATTTTCAGATCATCAAGTTCATTATTATTATTAGTAAAAGACAACTCTTGACAGGTATTATTTGCTAAGTCATATAAATGTTACTTTCAGTACACAGGAAACACATGTGCTAAAGATCATTTTTAAAAAGTTTACAAGATGCCACACTTTATATAATTAGTATACCTCTTATATTACATATTAAAGTGGAGATTCTTGGCCTGGGATCCTCAAAAAAATTCATAACTGAATTTAAATATGATTAGTTTCCTTTTTAACCTTTTAAATTTTGTTATGCATTTAAAATCATTATGTTGAAGAGAGGGATTATAAACTTCATAAGGCAGCTGAAAGGGTCCATGACACAAAAAAAAAATGCTAAGAACCCCTATATTTAAAAAAAAATCATTTCCCAGAGTGGGAGAAGATGGTTTAAAAAAAAATCAAAAGGAATAGTGAATAATGACTACAGCATGGGAACTTTGAACACAGGAAGACTTCACACTTACCCCAAGAAGCTGGCGTGTATAAAAATACTTGTCCGGAACATCATAAACTCGGTAGTACCACACAAAGAGGAAGGCATTTAACCCCAGCCACACCAACTGCAAAGAACAGAGAATCTTGTCAAACTGTTTTCATGTATATTATAGAGGTAGATATCATGAAGAATACTATTTCTACCTCAGGACCACTGTCTTTCAGATTCACATCAGGATCCTCAGGGACCCCAGGTCCTGGGCCATTAAGATAGTCCAAGTTCTGTCCTAGAACTGTACCCCAAGATTATTAAAACATGGCATATCCCTAGGCAAACCTTTAGCTTCTTTCAGCCTTAATTTCCTCAACTAATGGTACAATGGATAGAGAACCTAGGGTGAAGAAGACCTAACTCAGATTCAAATTTCATCTCAAATACTAGCTGAGTGACTGTGGGCAAGTCTATATGTCCACATAAATGTGTAAATGTGGATAAAAATAGTACTTTCCTCAGGGAGCTGTTAGGAGGACCAAATGAGATAATATTTGCAAAATGCTTAACACAATGTTTATTTCTTTTCATCTATTTATTTCTTTCTTTCCTATCTATAAAGAAGGATTTCTCAAACTTGTACTATTTCATAGAGCTGTTCTGAAGGGAAAAATAAAATGCAAAGCATTTTGTGAATTGTGAAGCACTGCATAGGAGCAGCTAAGTAGCCCAGTGAATAGATTGCCAGGCCAGGATAGACTGAAGACTCATCTCCCTGAGTTCAAATCTGTCCTGACACTAATTAGATGTGTGGTCCTGGGCAAGCCATTTAACCTTGTTTGCCTCAGTTTCCTCATATATAAAATGAACTGGATAAGGAAATGGCAAACCAGGACAGTATCTGCCAAGAAATCTTTGTGGGGTCACAAAGAGTCTGGTACAACTGAATAACAATAAAAGGACTACAAGAAGGGTAAATTATCTATTTCCTTATTCTCTTTCTCTTTCTTCTTTCTTCCTTCTTAAATATTAAAAGCACCCCTTTGCTTATGGCCCTTCCTATCCTATTCCAATGTCATTCTAGGTAATAAGTGTCATTTTAATTGTGCTTGTCCAACTTCCTCTATTATTGGTTTGTTTGTTTATTCTTCTAAATTACTCCCCTTTTCTTCTTTCTTCCTGGCTCTGACCTTAGGTAAATATCAAATAAAAGCTTTAAAAAAAATTTTTTTTAATTCTTAAAAAAATTATTTTTTAAAATACAAAATTTTAAGATTTAAAACAAACAAACAAACAAACAAACAAAAACGATATTACTCTAGGTTCTCTTATCCAGAGGCAGGTCTTACACTACAGAGGGAATGGGGTCTGGTTCAAGCAGTTCATGAAGAAAAGAAGAGAGAAAAAGAAGAGAAGCTGTTTCATCTCTCCAAGGTCCTACAGGCTTTTCCCACATGTTGCATTTACTTTTTGAAGAGAAGATGTAGAGAGCATGAAGAGTTCCCAGGGGTTTCAGTGGGAAAGGAGATCGTGCCCTGGGATAGAAATATGAAAAATTCTTCTGGGTCAGAATAAGGATCAGGCCAGAATTGACCCACCGTGGGGCAGGGGTACCATTGATAATGAAGGAACTTTTGCATCAGGTTCTCTGAGTTGCTCTGCCTTGCCTTTAATCTGGCAAGAGTATTAAAAAAAAAACATGAAAGACTAAAAGGCCATAAAAACCAAAAGACTATAAAAAATGTCTTCCTTTACAATTAAAAAAATGTATTTAAAGCTACTTCTCTTTTTGTTTTCACGTTGGTCACTGTAACTATACTTTCTCTCTCTAGTCTTTAAGTCACTTGAATGAATAACACTTTGGGGAATATGTTTAGGGGGATGCCCAGATTTTTTCTGATTCTGGCTGCTAGGAAAGTGACTCATAGTCAAGGCTATCCAGCAGGCAAGAGGAGTCAAAGGTACAATTCCAAGATCTCAGTAAACCTGTTTTACCTGCTTTTATCTGTCGGAGATCCTAACTTGTCTGACTAGCTTACAAAGCCTCCAAAAGGAAGAGCAAAAATACTAGCCTACACCTCTTCTAGGAAGCTATCTGTTTTTTTTTTTCATTTTCTCTTTTGTAATTGGCATTGTGAATCTCATTTAAAGGTGAAGTGAATTATTTTCAGATTTTAATAAAGCGGGAAAGAATGCTTCGTATTTCAAAATTAATAAAACAATAGTATAAACAATCTTTGGCTTATAGAAACTTCCATTGGCAGTCTGGCATTATGACTTGAATAATGGACACAGAATCAGAAAAACTTGGGTTCAAATCTTACTTCTCACATGCTCTGCAAGCCTATATAAATTTTAGCTTTCATTATCCATATATTCAGCCTGGCTAATTTTTATTTGAATTTGCTTATCATTGATAACTTCTGTTTAAAGTTTAGACAAAGTAAAGCAAAAAAAGGAGGGGAAGGGAAAGATGTTAGGAATTTTGAATATTTTAGTAGTGATTCGTATGAGAAACAAAATTCTTATTAGTTAGAGTTCCATACTACTTTGGGAAATCAGATGAAAATTTTAAATAGACATTTTTGTATAAGCACATATATAAGAATATAAACACACTATGAATAGCAATAGAGATACTAAAAAGCATAAAATTTCAGAACCTGAATTCATTAGCATGAAATGTGGCTTTCTTTCACCATGAAAAGTCTGTTAATTTAATCACTCAAATGACTTAAAAGATATTTTTAAAAACAGACAAAAATTACTCTTCTTCTCCAATACTCTATTTCTATGAAAATGATGGAAATGGTATTTTAACAGACATAAAGGCAAGTAAAATGAGTTCTAATGAACATGTTGAAGGTGGGGAGAAGGAGTAGGGTCCTTTGCTATTTTTCATTTCCAGAAATAACAGAAACAAGCAAGAATCAACTATTCATTTTGTACTCACAATGACAAAGATGGAGAGCCCTTCATTCACTGCCCAGTTACCCATGACTGCTTGAGATGAATGCCCTGACTGCACCCTTTTTTCTGTACTATGACCCTTTTTCCCATGAGGAAGTGAAAATAGTAACGCTGGTGAGAAATCTATTTCCTTTTCTACTATCAGAAATTAGGTAACGATTGGTCAATAAAGAATTATTCCCCTGCTCATTTTAATATTTAAACCACAGAGACATTTTTAAGTGTGAATTATTTTAATGTTGCAATCATTAAAATATATATAAAACAGAACTATTTTCTTGATTTGAGAAGCAAGGCTTGAATTTTAAAATGTGTCTACCACTTACATTTATGGGCATTTTGTTCACTGAGGTTTTTTTTAATTCTAATTATTAACTTATTCTTAACTAGTCATTTGTAAAATGCTTAAGTATACCCATTGTTCTTCTAGGCCCAGTAAAACACACACACACACACACACACACACACACACACACACATTAAACAGATAAAGTAACTGCTGCTTTAACTCTTGAACTCAGGGAGGGTATTTGACAAATTGCTGGGCCTAAAGATCAGAATTTTCTCTTTTGGGTTTAGCATGTAAGTCTTAAGAGAGATCAGTATATCACAAAATCAACGGCTTTCAGGCCTCTTAGCAGACTCCAGAGGCCAGACCCCTGTTATAGGTCCTCCAGCGGCTGACTTACACCGGATCAAGAATCACCTCTACAACATTTCCAAGGAACAGGTCTTTGCTTAAAAACTTCAAGAGACATGGAACCCACTGCCTCCCCAAAGTAATTTGGCATTGCTTTGACTTAGGAAGTTTTTCAAAATTTGCTTCTTTGAATTTTCCCTACATTGGTTTCAGTCTCTGACAACAAGCAGAATAGCTTTAACCCCTTTTTTCAGATAATTTGTTCATTTTTTAAAGTTATATGTGATTCTTCATGACCCAGTTTGTGTTTTTCTTGACAAAGATACTGCTTTGGTTTGCCATTTCCTTCTCTAGCTCATTTTACAGGTGAAGAAACTGGACAAACAAGGAAAATGACTTGCTCAGGGTCACACAGTAAGCATATGAGTCTGGGTTTGTATTCTTGTCTTCCTGATTCTAAATCCACCATGCCCCTGTAACATACAACAACCTTTCAAATTTGTGAAGATAATCATCATGTTTCACTTAAATTTAATCTTCTTCAGGCCAACTGGTCATCCTACAGCATGATCTAGAGGTCCTCTCCAGTTGCATTCCTCTGAATGATCTGTAATTTATCCCTATCCATCCTGGTATATGTGTGTGATTGTAAACAACCTCTTCATGTGGTTATGACTTTCCAGCTTAATTCTGTTAATTCTATCTCTCCTAGGGCATCCTAAAATCAGAGGATAGATTGGATGGAACCTTGGAGGTCATGTAGTCCAACTTCTTTATTTGACAGATGAGGAAGAGTGATCTACCTGGGGTCACACAGCTAATCAAAGGTATCCCTGGTATCCACGTATAGTTCCCTATCCGTTACACCATGCTGCCTCATGAGCACATTAGCTCTTTTTGGCTGCCATATCACATTTAGCTTGTATTGAATTTGCAGTCCACTAAGTGCTCGAAATTGACTTTAACTGTTAAAGAGATGGGTATAAATAGTAGTGAGAAGTAGAGGGAATTGAAGTAGGGAGTGTGATGGGAGAAGAGGTTTTGGGGAGGAGAGAAGAATGACAGGAGGTTATGGAAGGATAATAACATTAACTGGGAATCCATTACTTCTGTCCCTGAACAACTTTGTCCTTATAAAAAAGAATCTATTCTACTCTCACCAGTAGATTAAAACAAAAAAATAATTTGGTCTCCCCTCCCAAAAGAGATAGATGAAAAAGTACTAAACTAGCAACTAATTCAATAAATGTCTGCTCTTCTGTATATTCAAGAAATGGTACATTATTTGTCTATTTCCTCCACTATTATAATTCTCTTCTCTTCCCCACTCCAATCATTTTGAGAAGAAAAGGAATAGAGAAGAATCTTTTCTTGGAATAATTTACTCATCTTGTTGGGTTTTTTTGTTTTGTTTTGTTTTCTTTCTTGAAATAACAGAGAGGCAGCTGGGTGGCACAATGGATAAAGCACTGACCCTGGAGCCAGGAGGCCCTGAGTTCAGATATGGTCTTGGGCATTTACTAGCTGTGTGACCTGGCTAAATCACTTAATTTCTGTTTGAATTAATCCAGTGGAGAAGGAAATAGCAAACTATTCCAGTATTTTTACCAGGAAAACCCCATGGATAGCACTGGTGTGTTATTTATTGACTGAGGAGTCAGACAAGACTAAACAACAGCAATCTCTAAGTAAATATTCCTGTTGTTAAATATATTGACTTAGTTTATCTATGTTTTATTGTATTTTCATTTATTTTGTTAAATATTTCTTAACTGCATTGTAATCTGCTTCAGGCCACACCTGAGAGTGGTGTTTGCCACATGTAGACAGTTGGCCACATGTTTGATCCCTCTGCTCCAGGGAACCTCTAAGACTGTACTTTGCAGAGCAAGTGCCAACTTACATCGATAGAATTTCTTCACTTGAGAATTTTCTATATTAATTAAATCCTTTATCTAGTCGCTATGCTTACAAATGAGGCCATTTACTGATGAACTTAAAAGCAAGGTCCATCACCAATAAGAGCCACTTGGGGACATTGCCCTATTTGAGATTTCAGTTGGAAATTCCCCCCTCCCCCTTAACCTAAAAAGTAGTTAGAGAGACAACAGGAAGCAGTACTCCCTTTTGCCCCAGCAGATTGAAGCAACTTCCCCTGAGCAGAGATAACTCCTATGAGCATATAAGGAAGGTTTCAATATCCCTCCACTTAAAAGATAACAGGGGGACAAATTTTACAAAGGGGTGGAACTGGAGGCAACTCCCTGACACCTTCTTAAGTATTGTAATGACCAGTAACAGTTTTATTGCTCTAAACAAGCAGTAAATTTATTTGGTACTTTTATTTACAGGACACCTTACTAGGCAATGAACAATTCCTCATATCTAGAAGTGTAAGGATTTGTTGAAGGAAGGGCAAAGTATTGACACAGTGAGCTTTTTTCCCTGTTGTCTGTTGAGCAATTCTGTTCCTGAAAGGGGACGTGATTTTACCATTAAAACAAAGTCTTTGAGGAAGGTGGTGGATTTTGCTCAAGCTGCTCCCTCCAAACTGAGACTTGTTGAACACTTTAGCTTAAAAAGTTCAAGGTCTCCCACTGTATCCAGAGCAATCTCCAGTCATCCTGATCTATATCTGGCTACTAGACCCAAATGGAGGAAGGGATGAAAGGGGAAGGGAGGCAAGTGACTTTGCCCAGCCCTTCCTCACTTAAATCTAATTCATTTGCATGTCACAGCATCACATCCCTGATGTCATGGTTCTCTTCCAGAACAAAGGACAAGCAACAACAATCCTTTTCAGATAGAAAGTATCATTGGAAAGCAAGTGAAAGAAATCACCTAACTTAATACAAGGGAACCCATCTCAGAGCCAGTGAAATGCTATTTTTATATTAAACACAACATATAATTCTATTTTTTATAAAACGAAAGCAAGTGAAAGCAAAAAAAGATTTTAATGATGTCTTTAGACCTTCAATTATATTTTGAACTTTCTATTTTTTGTAATCTTATTCACACTTAAAAGGATTTGTAACTGATTCAGGGTAACATGACACCCAGATTGACTGACACCAGCATGCTTGCTAAAATAACACTTACTCCTCAAATTGAGCAGAGCAAATGTCCTCAAAAAGACTGCCCTGAGCTGTGTAGGAGATTGGCTTTTGCCCCTTGTTCTTGCCCTAGTTCTCCTACTGAATTCTTCTGGTGCCTTCAGCTTTGATGTTAGCAAGACTTCTCTCACTCTCTCCAATGTTCAAGCAAAACACATCTCTTCACATTGTTCTTTTTTTCAATATTCCATGCTTTCCCCCATTTCTCCTTTCTTTCTCATTCCTGTTCTCCATGCTACCCTTGTCTTGTTTCCTTTTTTAAATTTTATTTTGCATTCTGAACTTAACACAAAAAATTAATATTTCATATTAGAAGATATATAGAACAGAAAAATAGGATTATATGTGAAATTGTGAATCTTTATTTCATATAGCTTGCTTTTAATGTGTTATGTTTATGTAATATATAAAATTCAACTTGTTATTTTCAAAGCTGTCCTGTGTTTCTTTAGAATCAAACCCCCTTAAAGATGGGACTATTTTTCATTTTTGCCTCTTCTTTCTTCCTTCCTTCCTTCTTTCTCTCATTCCTCCCTACCTCCCTGTCTCCTTTCACTCTGTCTCTGTCTCTCCTTCTCTCCCTTTTCCTTTCCTTTTCCCTCCCTTCCTCTCTTTTTCTGTCTGTCTCTATATCTCTCCCTCTCCCTTTTTTTCCCTCTGTGTCTCCCTCCTTCTCTCTCTCTCTCTCTCCCTGTCTCCCACTCTCTCTGTCTGTTTCTCCGTCTCTCTCTCTCTTTCTCTCTCTCTCTCTCTCTCTCTCTCTCTCTCTCTGTCGCTCTCTCTCTCTCTTCCTGTCTGTCTGTCTGTCTGTCTCTCTGTCTCTGTCTCTCTCTCTCTCTCTCTGTCTCTCTCTCTCTCTCTCTTTCTGTCTTTCTCTCTTTAGCTCTCTCGGTCTCGGTCTCTGTCTCTCTCTTGCTCTCTTTCTGTGTGTCTCTGTCATCTCTTTGTTTCTCTGCCTCTGTCTCTCTGTCTCTCTCTGTCTTTCTCTCTCTCTGTCTGTGTGTGTGTGTCTGTCACTCTGACTCTCACTCTCTGTCTCTTTCTGTCTTTGTATCTGTCTCTCTCTCTTTCTGCCATCTGTCTGTCTGTCTGTCTGTCTGTCTGTCTGTCTCTCTCTATTCTGTTGCTCTTTCTCTTCTTTTTTGGCAGAACTATCACTAGTTTCTTTCTCCATCCTCCAAAACATCCCCAATAAAAAAGAATTGTTTTTTCACCCATTTCACCCCAACATGGATGTCTCATTTCACCTCTCTAACAGGAAGTAGGCTTGCTTCATCATTGTAGTAAGGAGCTACATCTCTTAAATCTTTCAAAACTGTTTTCCTATGTTATTGCTATTTAAATTATTCTCCTGATCTTGTTCATTTCATACAAGTCTTCCAGGTTTTTATGAAACCATATTTTTATGACATAATAATATTCCATTACATTTCTACATCATAATTTGTTAGGACGTTTCCCAAATGAAAGGTACCCAGATTTCTCTATTTTAATCCAATATAGGTTGCTTCAAAGTCTTGGTTCCTCAGTTGTGATTCATCTATAACTTCAGACACATTTCTGAGCAAGGATTGCCTTTGAGAAGATCACAATCAGATGAAATTATTCATTGTCATGAGACCATTAATTGTCATAATATAAGGCTGTTGGATTTTATGGGTATTTTGGCTACTTATCTTAAACCAATGACTTGAATATTGTTGTTTGCCCCTCACGTTATATTTGGTATATCACATGTACAGAACTGTATTTATGGTTTGTGGATGAAACTCCCTTAACCACTATTTTTTTTCTTTTCTTTGACTTACAGCCTAGGTACAGCTGGTAATAGGGTGCTTATTATTTGCCTCTCTCGGTTTCTTTGTTTCATGGTAGTTCACTCTCCTCTTCTATTCTCCCCAATTTCAAGTAAAAGTGAGAGCACAAAGTGTTCTGTTGGGAAAACCCCCAAATAGAAACTCACCTGCCAGGAAATACAAATGATCTTGCCCTGAGCTTAATATCTGAAGACCATGACCTTGATCAGAACACATAATTTTACATATTGAAGAAAATGTAGCAACAGGGGACAACTCCACACAACTACCTTTGAGGTATGCATTTCCCAATATACAGATACCCCAGGTTCAAAATGTTACCTGGTTCTGCTTTTGGTTAATGTTGATAGCTGAATACAAAAAGCAAAAAACTAATGGAGAAAAACAATACAATATTTTTGTCACAAAACTAGGGTTTGTTCTAAAAATGTATATAGGATCAGTTAGAAGAATATATATATATATAGAGAGAGAGAGAGAGAGAGAGAGAGACAGAGAGACAGAGAGAGAGAGAGAGAGAGAGAGAGAGAGAGAGAGAGAGAGAGAGAGAGTCCATATGGAGAGACATATATGAAGGGAACATGTGTGGTCAGGGAATATGCATGGTGGACAAATGAGTGTGGATATGATACTTCGGGGAATATGTGTGCTTGTGATGATTGTAATTTTTATATTATTTGATATTATAGTTATAATTATAGTTATAGTAATTTTAATATTTGATATTATAGTTACATCTAGTTTTATAATATTTGATGTTATAGTTATAATATATAGATGTTATTTGATATTATAGTTATATATAATTATAAATATAATTTGATATCATAGTTATATTTTTTATATTAGTTGATATTATAGTTATAAGTGACTCCAGTATGGAGTCACTTAGGTTAAATGATCCTAATGTCCATATGGAATATAGGCAAAGAAAGATAAGGCTAATAATGATTTTCCATCATTCTGGCTTAGGCTAATCTTGTGTCAGGGAGTTAATGCTTTCAGCTTCTGATTGCATTAATGTCCTGGCCATCTGCAGTAGTTATCCCAGCCTTGCCCCTGTCTTCTCCCCCATAGCCAATTCAGATCCTCTTACAGTTTCTGGTCACGATAAAAGAACTCCCTCTAAGAGAACCTTGCTGAAGGCAGGCATTGCATTGATAAGTGCTTTTTCTCAAGCACATCTTAATCTGATTAGGAATCCCCCCCTCCCAATTTGGCATCAATACTTATTCTTCACCAAGCCCATTTTTAGTTTATGTCACTTCCATTCCCAATCCCCAGCATTGTGCATGTTTTTTCCCTGATATGCTTCCTTCCCTCTCACATAGGATGAGTTTCTTGCATCCATGGGGATGAAACTCTGTTCATCTTGCCATATAGTATGAATGTCTTTTTTTCTGCTTGTTTGCTGTGCTGCATAATAATAAATTTCTTTTTTATATACTTTCCTAAGTACCAATTTCTTGTAAATTTTCAGATCCAGACCTTTGTACTAACCCAAGCCATGAGGCCAAATAAAGAACTGACCATGGGACTTTTAGAGAGGGGCAACTCTATGCCTCTGATGCTTCAAGGTTATAGATATTATCTAACGCTGTCACTGTGTTTCTCCTACTGGGCTCACCTTCTGTTTGTCTCATGATTTCTATAGACGCTACTCAGTTACTTGTATAGTCTTCCCTAGCTATTTCTCTATTTTAGTCTACTTTAAACATTTGTCCAGATATTGTTCAGCTGTACATTCAGCACTAAACCAGCATGTCTGGCAGTCAAAAAGCATTTATTAAAAGTTGAAATGTGCTAAGCACTGGGAATACAAAGAAGAGCAAAATCATGGTTTCTACCCTCAAGGTAATGAAGGAAGACAATGTGCAAAAACATTGTACATACAAGAAAATGGAAGGTAATCCATAGAGAGGACTGAAAATCTCCTGCTAAGAAGATAAGAAACTTCAGTAACCTAGACTCTGAGGGAACAAGGAATATTTCCACGAGATGATCTGCTGAGCATATAGTCTTGAGTTTTTTTGCTCAGATATAATCGTTGGCTATGTCTTCAAGGAGAGAGTGGCTGCTGCTATGTTCTTTTAATCCCCAAGGTTTTAACTAGCTCCTTGTAAAAAGGCAGAACTTCTTGCCTGGGAATAAGCAAAAATTCTTTTCTTGCGTTCATCTGCTTTGTTCCCTTGGCTATTGACACTTCTTATCTTCTTAGCGGGAAAATTTCATTCCTTTCTATAGATTATCTTCGATTTTCTTGTGTGTACCATTTTTGCACATTGTCTTCTCCAGTAGTATATGAGCTCCTTGCGGGTAGAAACCATATATCTTATTCTTTTCTTTTCCCAGTGTTTAGCATATACTAATTTATTAATAAATGTTTTTGACTGATGTGGAGGCTTAATGCTGAAGGATTCAGGCAGTTTGAAATGATAGCAATTTTGTTATTACTGAGAGTGGTGATAATGATGTCAGGAAGGAGTTGCATCGGTTTGAAAAAGAGAGACAGTTTTTATTCTCTTACTTTCTGTCTCTGGAACATGTGGTAAATAGTTTAGGAATATAATAGTTGAGTCTTTGCCAATGTGATTTAGCTTGTGAGTTTTTGTGTTTGAAATTCTTTTAGGATGGAATGAATAAATTATTATACCTCATTCATACTGTGCATTCAGTACCTTTCTACTTCCTTCATTTGGAAGAATCCTAGACATGAGCCATACATAAACTTGGGACTCCAGGGTAAGGATGTAAAGAAGGAAAGAAAGTGAGAGAAGGTGCCTCACTCCTAATAGAGGCCAAATTTCTCTTCAGGATTGCAACTGATCCATCCACACTATATGGGTTCAGAGCTAAAAAGAGGCTCTTTAATGAGAGGGAACCCTGTAGAAACATTGGTCTCTGTGCCTAGAGAAAGGTGGTAATTGTCAGATTTACCTAATGAGTTCCAAATGGCTCTAGGGTTTGGGTTTACCAAATTTTCAAACCCAACTATTTGCTATTTTTTGCATGTAGATAAATACAGGGAAAAGACACAGGGAGCAGCTAAACCCAGGGAGCAAGAATAGCATTATTTCTACTATGTGCTTATATCACATTACTGGCCTCTTCTACACAAATGCAGCCAGAAACAGTCTAGAATTTCTCATGTCTCCACAAAAGGATGTATTATAAAAGCCATAAGAGTGGTAGATATCCCAGATTCCTCGGGCTAGCCAGATGATAACACTATAGACACACAATATAGTGGAAAGGCTGAGTTGGCTGATGCAATGGCACATACAATGAAGCTTACAATGGTGGAACTCACTTGCTGGTTTACACAGTCCCTGAAGTGATATAAATGGACAGGTACTATTCCCCTAGGTCCTGCTAATAGGCAGAGTTATCAGCAGGATCCCATTTTGAGTAACTAGGGTCTGAAAGTTCCTCTTAGAAGGAAAGAGGGTAGTTTAGGATACAAAAAAAGTGAGATAAGGACCTAGTTACAGATAAGATGTCAAAGTAGAAAAACTTAAAACAGGTCAGTATATACAAAGGAATTATTGGAAACTCAAAGAAGCAGACCCTTTAGTTTTAGGTTAGAAAGGTCATAGAAAGTCTCAAGAACTTTAAAAAAAAGGCTATATCAAAGTTTGAAGAGAAAGTGAGAAGAAACTGAGGAAGTCTGAGACAACCTTCTTCTTTGCACCTGGGAGTATGAATCTTTTAGAAAGCCAAATATGCAAAACTCTCAGTTTTCAAGGATTCCCCCCAAAATCTGCCCAACATATGAATTATCCAAATGTTTAGATGTAAAAATGGTGTCTGTTAGAGTCAGTACATTTTTCTCTTCCAAGTTATAATTAATGACTTCTTTTTAAAAAATTTAAGCAACTATTCTATGTCCTCCAACAAAACTCACTATATACAGCAATACAACTAGCATTAATATAGCACTTTAAGGTTTACAAAGTGCTTGTCAATTGTTATCTCATTTGATCCTCACAACAGCCCTGGGAATAGGGAGGTACAATTATTATTCCATTTTTTGCAGATGAAGAAACTGAGAAGACAGATTAAGTAACTTGCCCAGGATTACATAGCTAAGAAGTGTCTGAGGACTGACTTGATCTCAAATTCAAATCTAATCATCCATCCCCCTACACACACATGTATGTATACATGTATGTCTGTCTTTCTGTGTCTTTTGTGTCTGTATTCCAGAATGACAGAGAATGTGATATTTTTCCTCTTAGGGAATGAAAACAATCACAACACAGCAAATTCCTCATATATCTTTAGAAGATATAGAGGTGAAGGTCTAACCAATAAATCAATTGCTCTTAAAAGGGAAGAGCTTCCATAATGCAGAATCCTGGGCCAAGGAGGTCGGTTCTATTTATCCTGTGATACTATGTAACTGAACATATTCTTTTAAGTAACTCAGAAAACTGGGCATTTGGAAAGAAAGTCACAGGACAAAAAATTTGCCTTATCCTTCTATTTCATGACTGCTCTACTTTCCATATGCATTTTTTTCTGGAGTTTTCAATCTTTTCAGAATTTCCTTTTGTGACATAATAATATATTTTTTAAAAAACCCAAATACTGCTTTCTGTTTAAGATAGAGCTGCTCACTGAAGGGTCATATCCATTTCAATTAGGGATAATAATAACTCAAATTTATATGCAACTTTGAATTTGGCAAACATTGTACTTTCTCAGTTAATGGTATCTCTTAACATTAATTTTTTAAATAAAAAAATCTTTGCAAGATTGGGTGGGGGAGTAAGGAAGGGATAGAAACCAATGAAAACATTTAAAATTGAAAAACCTACAGAGTTTTATATCATGAATAGCTTTGACAATGTGATGAGGCCCTTGAAATCCTTCAAAGGTTTTAAAATGCAAAATTTTCAAGGGATGTATGAGTTGACAGCAATTAAAGCTTGTGTTTGACAAAAGTCTTGATAATATTTCTCCCTTTTTGTGTTTCTTATTTAAGTGTTGACCCTTGCACAGATCAAAACAATCTGCCAAACTATCCTAGAAGTAGAGTGCTGGAGGAGAAAAAGAAGTAATTGCTCTCCTAAATATATGAAATATTTAGTTGAAAAGAGGATATTAGGAAATTATTTGGAGGATGAAGGTCTTCTGTGATTAAATATAACACTGAAGGTGAATTGGAAGGTTTTAATAACAATCATAATATTTATAGTTATAGAAATCTAGAAACGGACAATTATTTATAACAAAGTTAAGTAGAGAATCATAGTTTAATTTCTGTTTTTATTGGTCATAATGTAGCAGCAGAGGCTGAAAAAGAACAATGAGATGAATTTCTCAAATATGGCTAAAAAACAAGTGTTTAACTTGCGCTCTATGAATTTTACATTTATATATGTACATAATATTTTATTAATATGTTTTATTTAGAATATCAGATATAAATAATCTTTACTTATAGTACATTACAAATTTTATTATTGTTATATGCATATATAGCATAATATTTTTGTAAATAATTCTCTATTTCTCTTGAACTCAGTTTTGTTAACATGAAATTTTGAATAATAAATTCTTATAATTGTTTTTTATTTTTTATGGATTGATTGTGATTTTATTTTGCTACTTTTTGCCATTTAATTGGATTTTCCATCATTTTTTAATTTAGATTGGCTAATGGTTTACCAATGTTATTAATGTCAGTGTAGGGGATTATTTTATTTTATTTTATTTTATTTTTGCTTAGGCAATTGAGGCTAAGTGACTTGCCCAGGGTCACACAGCTAGGGAATGTTAAGTGTCTGAGACCAGATTTGAACTCAGGTTCATCCTGACTTCAGGGCTGGTGCTCTATCCACTGTACCACCTAGCTGCCCCAAGGGGAGGGGATTACTGAATGGATCAACCAACTTATCTCACTTAAAATAATTAACAAGGTTCTCTAGTTCTGACACTTTTAGCAGGAAAGAACACTTCTATTGAATTGTTTCAATTCAATTGATTCAATAGAATCAATTGATTAATTCATTAAACTATCTTACACACTCTTTGGTATGCTTTCATGAAATAGCAAGTTGTTTTCAGTTTCTGGCCAGTATGTAAGAGAGTCAAGCCTCTGATGGAATCACTTGAAAAGAGAAAAGAAAAGCCTCTGTCTCTATTTTCCCTCTAACCACTTTAACCAGAAAACGGTTTTGTCATTTTTGAAAAGTTGAAAGATACAGACTTTTCATTGGGGACCTAGCAGTTTGACTTCTGAAAGGACAGTGGCTGATGGCAATGTTGGCAATGAACTTTAGGTGCCAAGGGCAAATTAGACACTCTGGAGAAAGGGCAACTTCAGAACTCTACAAGGATCTCAGGAAATCCTTCACAAAGGCTTAGGAGAACTTCACAAAGGCTCCGTAAAAGGGGAAAAAAGAATGTCTACAAAATTTTCAAGAACTATGCTACCCTCTTTTGTACATACCATGTGCAAGCTTGAGCCCACTTCTTCCTGGACTTTGTGTTTATTTATGGGAAATATATATGCTTTGGATAGAGAGACAGGAGATTTGTGTATGTTTTGTGCCAATTATTCATACTATCCCACTTTAGTAAACATCAATATCTAAAAGTAAATTAAATCTGGCTAAGTAATTATCAACTGATAATCAACAGGAGAAGCATATGCATGTGGATACAATAACTAGAGAGCTAGAAAATTATTCCTCAGCCCTAAAGAGTAACCTAGAATAAAGAAAAATCATTTCTACCTCTGTATATCTAGTTTACCCATGGAGAGTGGGTTGAAAGAGTAAACCCCAAAGCAGACATCATGAGAGACTTTTCAAAGAGTCAGTTTCACTTATGAGTTCCATATTCTTTGCTGTTTCCATTTTTCTAGTTCTCTAATTTTTAAATTTTCTTCTTTTATGCTTATTTTAGATTTATTTGTTGGCTTTCTAATGAAAAGATAGATATTGATTTTTATTGATCTTTCTTTTTCTACTTTGTGAATAAGTTTTTAGAAATATAATTTTCTCTCTAATGACTCCATTGATTATATCTCAGAAATTTTAGTAATTATCTTGCTACTATCATTGTCTTTCACTTAGTTACTAATTGTTTCTATAATTGTTTCATTGACCAGTCAAAACCATTTAAGGGCTTCATTATTAAGTATTCACTTATATCTGTGTCTTTTGATCCTGTTGCCTGAAGTAATTACTATTTTTATAGCATTATGGAACATTAAGAATATGTTTAGTATTTCTTGTTTTTTTTATTTATCTTTCATTTATCTTTGTTCTAATAAATGGTTTATGTTTAACACATCATGCTGAGAGAAAAGCATATTTCTTGGTGGTCCCATTCAAAAGATATCAAGTCCTTCTAAATCTAAATTTTTCAAAAATTTGTCTAATTCTTGTTGTTTTATCTTTTTGTTTATCTTTCTGTCAGATTTCTGTATCACTGAAAGGAAAGTTTAAATCTTCCAATGTTATTGTGCTTCTGTTCATTGATTTTGGAATTCAAGTAATTTTTCTTTTAAGTTAGATGCTATGCTATTTGGTATACAAAGTTTAATATATTGAATTGTTGTTTATAGTTCCTTTAAGCTTTCTTTAAATCTACTATTTTTATGAATTTTTGCTTTTTGTTTTGCCTGAAAGCATAGTTACAATTCAGGTTTCTTTCAAATGAATTAATCTGATGGGGAGTAAATTTTGCACCAACCTCTTTTTTTAATTCTCTCCGTGTGTGTCTCTCTGTGTTTCTCTATCTTTTTTGCCTGTGTCTCTATCTGCTTCTGTGTCTCTCTCTGTCTCTGTGTCTGTCTCTCTTTCTCTACCTCCCTTTTTCTCTCCCCCTGTATTCTTTATATGTGTCTGTAGTAAATATCAGATAATAGAATTTTTCTTTCTTATCCTATTATCCTTTGATTTTATTGGATTTTTAACCATTCACATTTAAAATTGATATGGGCTTGCATTTTCCTCTATTTGTTTTTAGTATTATTTAAGAAGTTTTTTTCTCCCACTTCCTCTAAGTCAATATTTTGTTCCTACAATTAGTTTTGCTAAAATTATTTTTGTTTTGTTTTTATTTTTATTTTCCCCAGTTATATGTAAAAACAACACTTTTTGGTTATATATGCATATTTTTTTTACGTATTTCCTTACGAAACATGTTGAGAGAGAAAAATCAGAACAAAAGGTAAAAACTACAAGGAAAAAAAAAACCAGAAGAAAAAAAGTGAACATTTGCATGAACTATTTTGGTGTAACCCTATTTTTATAGTCTGTCTTCCTCCTTCACCCTCTATTCCCATTTGTCAATATTCCTTACTTTAGAGGATTTCTTTAAATGAACAATTTCTTTTTTCTTTATTTATCTATTTCTTCTTCTTTTTTCCCATTTCTCTTCTCCTTCTCAGTTAAGTACTTAATTGAAAATCACCTCCTCCATTTCTTTACCTTTTTCTATGGAAAAAAAAATTGTTTGCTTTGTTTTACTTAATTTTTTTCATTCCTATAAATTTTGAACTTTTATTCTCTGATTTATATTCCATATACATGCTTATTTCTTCATCAATTACTTCTTGTTCCACATGGAATAAGTGTTTTTGACCTACAAAGGTTAAGCTTCTTCCCCTAATTTTTTTTCTATGTTATTTCCTATATAGATCTTGTCTTACTCTGTTGTGCTTTGCTCAAGAGATATATCACATCATGAGGCATTTAATGTGTACAAAAGCCATGTCTCATGGTTGAAATTAGTGTCCCAAATAGTTTGGTTTGTTTCTACCCTTTGCCTTCCCCATGATCAAACCTCATTTCAGCTCTGAGTCCAAGTCATTTCCTTTCTCCCAAAAACTTTTCTGGCTTCTACCTATGAATTCTACTTTATGAAAAATATTTTGCAATTATACAAATAAAGTAAAATGTATATACACCGTTAGGCAGAGATTTCATTATTTGGCATACACCCCAAGGATATCAATGATAAAAGGTTCCATATTTATCAACTTACTTATAGCATCAATTTTCTTGGGAGCAAAAAACTGGAAGCAAAATAGATGCCCATGGATTTGGTAATATCTAAACAAAATAGAGGTATATTAACATGGTGGACTATTACTGTGCTGTAAGAAATACTGAATGTGATTAATACATAGAAATATAGAAAGACTTACATGAACAAATGCAAAGTGAAGTAAGAAGAAGGAAAACAATTTACAACAATGCAAATAATAATAGCAAAATAACAGAAACCATGTGCAGAAAAATTGTGACTCAGATTGGCCCCAAAAAAGACATACATGACTGTGTAGGTGAAATGCTGCATGTTATATCGAACTTTTTTGAAATATTGTTTAATTCTGTGGAATGTTTTTCATTTTTTTTCCTGGAAAGGTAGGTAATGTAAAAGGAAAAGATATAAACAACAATTTTTTTAACCATAAAAGTTTCTTTTTTTCCCCACAAGTAATTCCTGTAGAAGTTGATGTTTGAGTGATTTTTTGCTTTTTTTTTTTTCAGGAAGCTCATAAAATGGTATACTTTCACAGACCTCTCTTATAATTATGCATAGTGTCCTATACTAGTATGCTAGTAATGCTCTTTAAATAATAGGATACACAGATAATATCTATGAGTACTAATACCCCATTAGTGATATGGGTCAGGATATAGAGAGAAGAGTTATTTCAGTAGAAAGGAATGCTCTGGACTCAGAAACAAACCACTCAATTTAATATTTTCTCTCTCCCCCATAGCAAAGTAATTCATCTTTCTGGAAAAAAAAAGTGGGAAAAGACTTTGAATGTCCTTGTCTACCTATTACACAAAATAACTACTTTAAATATCCCTACTGAAATTTGGACCTCCATATTCAAAAAAGTACATTTGAGACTCAAATTTAGTCTTCCTTTAGTTTCTTGTGCCATAAATTTTTGTAAATGAAAAAATGTTATCCCTTATCTGCCTTTATTTTGAAAAAAAGAAAGAAAGAAAGAAAGAAAGAAAGAAAGAAAGAAAGAAAGAAAGAAAGAAAGAAAGAAAGAAAGAAAGAAGGAAGGAAGGAAGGAAGGAAGGAAGGAAAGGAAGGAAGGAAGGAAGGAAGGAAGGAAGGAAGGAAGGAAGGA